>CAUYLG010019376.1:0-43804 GCA_963573385.1 Cacajao melanocephalus | reverse complement strand
CCAGTAGTGGGATTGCTGGATCAAATGATAGTTCTAGTTCTTTGAGGAATCTCTATACCATTTTCTCTAGTGGTTGTACTAATTTACATTCCCACCAGCAGTGTTTTGTAGTTTTCCTTGTAGAGATCTTTCACCTCCTTATTTAGGTATATTTCTAAGTATTTAATTTTTTGCAGCTATCATAAAAGAGGTTGATCTCTTGATTTTAATCTCAGCCTTGTTGCTGTTGGTGCATAGCAGTGCTACTGATTTTTGTGCATCGATTTTGTATCATAAAACTTTACTGAATTTTAAAATCAGTTCTGGGAGCTCTTTGGATTCATCCTTAGGGTTTTCTAGGTGTACAATTGTATCATCGGTGAACAACAACAGTTTGGTATTTGCTTTACCTGTTTGGATGTAACTTATTTCTTTTTCTTGTCCGATTGCTCTGCGTAGGACTTCCATTACTATGTAGAATACAAGTGGCAAAAATAGGCATCCTTGTCTTGTTCCAGTTCTCAGGGGAACACTTTCAACTCTTCCCCATTCAGTATAATATTGGCTGTGAGTTTGTCATAGAAGGCTTTTTTTAACTGGAGGTATGTCCCTTCTATGCCAGCTTTGCTGAGGGTTTTAATACTAGAACAATGCGGGATTTTGTTAAATGCCTTTTCTTCATCTATTGAGATAATACTGTGATTTAGTTCTTATTTCTGTTTATGTGGCGTATTGCATTTATTGACTTGGTATGTTAAACCATCTTGGTATCCCTTGTATGAAACCCACTTGAACATGGTAGATTATCTTTTTGATATGCTGTTGGATTCAGTTAGCTAGTATTTTGTTGAGGATTTTTGCATCTGTGTTCATTAGGACTATTGGTCTGTAGTTTTTGTTTTGTCATGTCCTTTCCTAGTTTTGGTACTAGGGCGATACTGGTTTCACATAATGATTTAGGGAGGATTCCTTTTTCTCTATCATATGGAACAGTGTCAACAGGATTGGTACCAATTCTTTTTTGAATGTCTGATAGAATTGAGATATGAGTCCATCTGTTCCTGGACTTTTATTTGTTGGCAATTTTTAAGCTTATCATTTCAGTCTTGCTGCTTGTTATTGGACTGTTCAGAGTTTCTATTTCCTGGTTTAATCTTGGAGGGTTGTACATCTCCAGGAATTTATCCATTTCCTTTAGGTTTACCAGTTGTTGAGCATAAAGGTGTTCATAGCAGCCTTGAATGCTCTTTCTGATTTCTGTGATATTCATTGTAATATCTCCCGTTTTGTTTCTAATTGAGCTTATTTGGATCTTCTCTTTTCTGTTCTTGGTTAATCTTTCTACAATCAGTTTTTTTCATTTATTTTTTGTATTGCTTTTTTTGTTTGTTTCAATTTCATTTAGTTCTTCTCTCTGATCTTTGTTATTTTTTTTCTTCTGTTGGGTTTGGTTTTGTTCTTGTTTCTCTAGTTTCTTGAGGTGTGAACTTAGATTGTCTATTTGTGCTCTTTCAGACTTTTTGTTGTTGGCATTTAATGCTATAAACTTTCCTCTTAGCACCACTTTCACTGTATCTCAGAGGTTTCAATAGGTTGTGTCACTATTACTGTTCAGTTCAAATAATTTAAAATTTTCCATCTTGATTTCATTGTTGATCCAGTAATCATTCAAGAGTAGGTTATTTAATTTCCATGTATTAGCAGGGTTTTGAGGGTTCTTTTTGGAGTTGATTTCTAATTGTATTCCACTGTGATCTGAGAGAATACTTGACATAATTTTGATTTTCTTAAATGTCTTGATACTTGTTTTGTGGCCTATTATGTGGCCTATCTTGGAAAATGTTCCATGTGCTGATGAATAGAATGTATATTCTGCAGTTGTTGAATAGAATGTTCTGTAAATACCTGCTAAGTTCATTTGTTCTAGGATATAGTTTAAGTCTATTGTTTGTTTTTTGACTTTCTGTTTTGATGATCTCTCTAGTGCTATCAGTGAAGTACTGAAGTCACCCACTATTATTGTGTTGCTATCTCATTTTTTTTTTTCTTTTTTTGAGACGGAGTCTCACTCTGTTGTCCAGGCTAGAGTGCAGTGGCATGATCTCAGCTCACTGCAACCTCCACCTCCTAGGTTCAAGCGATTCTTCTGCCTCAGCCTCCTGAGTAGCTGGGACTACAGGTGCATGCCACCATGTGTATTTTTAGAAGAGACGGCATTTTACCACGTTGACCAGGCTGGTCTCAAACACCCGACCTCATGACCCTCTCACCTCAGCCTCCCAAAGTGATGGGATTACAAGTATGAGCCACTGCACCTGACCTGTCTATCCTATTTTTTATGTCTAGTAGTGATTTTTTTTTAAATAAGTTTGGGAGCTCCAGTGTAAGGTGTGTATACATTTAGGATTGTGATATTTTTCTGTTGGACTAGAACTTTCATTATTATTTAATGTCCCTCTTTGACTTTTTTAACCATTGTTGCTTTAATGTCTGTTTTGTCTGATAGAAGAATAGCTATTTCCTCTCACTTTTGGTGTCCATTTGCATGAAATATGTTTTCCACCTCTTTACCTTTAAGTTTATGTGAGTTCTTATGTGTTAGATGAGTCTCTTGAAGACAGCAGATAGTTGGTTAGTGCATTATTATGCATTCTATTTCGACTTTCTGTATCTTTTAAGTGGATCATTTAGGTCATTTTCATTCATTGTTAGTACTGAGATGTGATGTACTATTCTATTCATCATACTAATTGTTGCCTGAATACCTTTTTTATTTCTCATTGTGTTATTGTTTTATAGGTTCTATGAGATTTATACTCCAAGAAGGTTCTATTTTGGTGTATTTCAAGGTTTTGTTTCAAGACTCAGGCTTCCTTTTAACAGTTCTTATAATGCTGGCTTTGTAGTGGTGAATTCTCTCAGCATTTGTTCATCTGAAAAAGCATGTATTTGTCTGAATTCTCTCCACATTTGTTTCCTTCATTTATGAAGCTTAGTTTCCCTGGATGTAAAATTCATTGCTGACAATTGTTTTTGTTTAAGGAGGCTAAAAATAGGACCCCAGTCTTTTCTCGTTTGTAGGGTTTCTGCTGTGAAATCTGTTGTTAATTTGATAGGTTTTCCTTAGTAGGTCACCTGATACTTGCGCCTCACAGCTCTTAAGATTCTTTCCTTTATCTTGACTTTAGATAACTTGATGACTAGATGCTTAGGCTATGATCTTTTTGCAGTGAATTTTCCAAGTGTTCTTTGAGCTTCTTGTATTTGGATGTCTAGATCTCTAGCAAGGCCAGAAAAATTTTCCTTGATTATTTCCTCAAATACGTTTTCCAAACTTTTAGCTTTCTCTTCTTCCTTGGGAGCACCAATTATTTTAGGTTTGGTTGCTTAACACAATCACAAACTTCTTGGAGGCTTTGTTCATTTTTTAAAATTCTCTTTGTCAGATTGGGTTAATTCGAAAGCATTGTATTCAAGCTCTGCAGTTCCTTTTTTCTACTTGTTCGATTCCATTGTTGAGACTTTATGGTGTAATTTGCATTTCTCTAAGTGTGTCCTTCATCTCTAGGAGCTGTGATTGTTTTTTATTTATGGTATCTATTCTCTAAAGTTTTTCATCTATATCCCGTAACACTTAAAAAATTTCTATAAGTTGGTATTCGCCTTTCTCTGGTGTCTCCTTACGTAGCTTAATAATTGACCTTCTGAATTATTTTTTCTGGTAAGTTAGAAATTTCTTCTTGGTTTGGATTCATTGCTGGTGGCCTAGTGTGGTCTGTTTGGGTTGTTGTAAAACCTCATTTTCTCCTATTGCAAGTATTGTTTGTCCGGTTCTTTCTCATTTGGGTAGGCTATGTCAGAGGAAAGATCTGGGGCTCAAGGGCTACTGTTCAGATTCTTTTGTCCTATGGAATGCTCCCTTGATGAATAGGGCTTCCTGAGTGCTTTTGTCCTACAGAATTCCTCCCTAGGAATAGGGCTTCCTGAGTGCTGTACTGCAGTGATTATTATTTCTTTTCTGGGTCTAGCCACCCAGTGGAGCTGCTGGTCTCCAAATTGATACTGAGGAGTATCTGCGAAGAGTCCTGTGAGTCCTAAACTGTTGGTGGGAAGGCAAATTAGTACAACCACTGTGGAGAACAGTTTAGAGCATCCTTAAAAACTAAAAATAGAGCTAACATATGATCCAGCACTCCTATGGCTGCATGTATAACCCAAATAAAGAAAATCAGTGTATCAAAGAGCTATCTTCACTCCCATGTTTGTTGCAGTACTGTTCACAATAGCCAAGATTTAGTAGCAACCTAAGTGTTCATCAGTGGATGAATGGAGAAAGAAAATTTGGTACATATACCCAATGGAGTACTATTCAGTCATAAAACAGAATGAGATCCAGTCATTTTTAACAACATCGATGAAACTGGAGATCATTATATTAAGTGAAATCAGCCAGGCACAGAAAGACAAATATTGCATGTTCCCACTTATTTGTGGAATCTGAAAGTTAAAACAATTGAACTTATTGACATAAAGAGTAGAAGGAGAGTAACCAGCAGCTAGAAAGAGTAGTGGGAGTGCTGGTGGGGAAGTGGAGATGGCTAATGGGTACAAAAAAGTAGAAAGAATGAATAAGACTTAGTATTTGAAAGTGCAACAGAGTGACTATGGTAAATAATAATTTAATTTTACATTTAAAAATAAAATCGTATAATTGGATTGCTTGTAGCACAATGGATACTTGAAGAGATAGATACATCATTCTCCTTGATGTCATTATTATGCATTACATGCCTGTATCAAAACATTTCAGGTACTCCATAGAAATATACACTTAGAATGTACCAACAAAAATTAAAAATTAAAAAATAGAATTAAACTTATTTCATGCACAAATGTGTATTTTTCTGATTTTCTTTGGTAAAAATTGGATTAACTATGGAGAAAAAGTTAGGTTTCTGAAATAAAGGTGTACTATAGTTGTTATTAGATTGTAGCCTTATACATTGTTTTTGAGTTTTTATTGTCTATCTGTAAACTAGGCTAGATCCTGGATTACTAGGTTTCTCTAACACAACTTTCTTTCATAGATGTATTAAAAACAGAAACTTCTTTGTTTCTAGAATTTTATAGGCTGAACCTGGATGAATTTTAAGTGATGATTGTCATGCCTATTATATAGGATACACAAGAAAGTCCACCAAATTTCCTGGTGCTATAACCAGAAGCATTCAAACTGCAAACCGGAGTGAGAAATTGACAGCTTCGTGCTGCAGATAGCTTTTCCAAAGACTTTGAAACAAGACTCTATATCATAATGAGACTCCTACACTCTAGCCTAGCTTTTTAACTTGTCAGAATATTAGCATAATTCAAATTTGACAATCAGTAGTTTTGTCAGTAATGACAAAACTTGTCCTAAGAGATCCTTTAGTACACCTAATTGGTAACTTTGGCAGCATCTCCAATACAACTGTTGCTCAGTCTCTGCTTTAATTCAACTCAGTCATGGGATGCTAGATTATAAATTTGCTATTGGTTAAATCTGCAAATTTCTATGTTATTTCTGATGCCACATGTTGTATCTGGATAAATTCCTTTGATAAAGTGCAAATTCTGAGTGTGATTCCCTCAGAAAATCTAAGGTGAACTTAAAGGATATGCAATGAAAGAGACAAAATACCCAAGCTAGATCAGTATAGTTTGAGCAGAAGTTTGTAGGCAAGTGGGAAGCAGAGTTGAATTAATTTGCAAGCTGAAGGGGAGGGGGAAGTGAGGCAATGTAAGTCATGGCAGAAGAAGAGGACTGGGCAGAATCCAGCTAATGTTCTCACCCTCTAGTCAATGAATTTAGCAAAGGAAAGGGAATTGGTACAGGTTCCAAAGTTAGAGAAGCCATAGCTTACAGATTCAGGACAAATGGAGACAGATGCGGCCTAAAAACCTTCAACCCAGCTGTTGTTCCAACAGAAGCGTTTTGTACTGAACCCTGTGAAATTACCCATCTACTTGGTTCCTAATCTGAATGCTTTGGGATCAGTTAACTAGGTTTTAAATTACCTTCATTGATTAGGACAGGCCACACTCTACTTGGAGAATTAGGCACAGATTGACCAAAGAGTATCTGGATTTGACAAGGGATTTCCTATCATCTATGAGTTCAGATGACATGATAGTTAATTTTATGAGTCAGTTTGACTGGGCAATGGAGTACTCATATTTTTTTTTTCAAACATTATTCTGGGTGTGTGTATGAAGATGTTTTAAATGAGATTAGCATTGAATCTGTAGACTGAAAAAAGATTGCCTCTCTAACGTGGATTGCCCTCATCCAAACAGTTGAAGTCCTGAATAGATCAAAAAGGCTTATCCTACTGTGAATAAGAAGGAATTCCTCCTGCCTGTTGTTTCGACCTAGGGTATCAGTCTTTTCCAGCCTTAAGACTAATGCTAAAGCATCAGCTCTTCTTGGATCTTGAGCCTACCAGCTTTCAGACTGGAACTACATATTGACTCTTCTGGGCCTCCAGCTTGCCAAATGCAGATGGTGGGATTTGTCAGCCTCTATAATAAGGAGAGCCAATTTCTTATAATAAATCGTCTTATCCCTCCTTCTCTCTCTCACTTTCTCTGTTGTTACTCAGTCTTTTAGCCATGAATGCCCTACTCCTCATGGACCCAGTCAACATCTGGAGCTAGGACACATCTTATGCCAGTGAGAATTATGATACATTTTCAGTGAGTAAATTGCTTCTTCCATAAAAATGTCATAATCCGTTCACTTGAAATGAAACTTAAAAATGGACTCTAGGTAGACTTATCCTGAGAGGTACTCCCTCCAAACCTCCCTTGTTGCTCAAATGTGGCTAAAATTACTTTCTCCAATGTGGGACTAGATGAACAACCTAGGACACATCTATCCTGGCATCTAGAGACAATCAAAGCCTAACTACAGGATGACTGATCAGTGATACTTTCAAACAAAGATCTTGATCAAAAGGGGGAAGTATGCAAGTTGTCAAATCAAAATGGAGTCAGTCAACAGTTTATTGCAGTCAACAGTGACACAGGCAACAATTTACTACAAAGCAGCACATTCAGACTATGGAATAACCTAGTATAATTGGGCACAAATGTTTGACTGTGACACTCTTTTCCTGTCTTCATGTCATACACAAAAGGACACTTTAAAAAGTCTTAATAATGGCATCATAAAAACAATTTTCTATAATTGACAAAGATAATTTCAAAGCAAAATAACTATACTAATAAACCAACATTTTGAAATGTCACGTATGGTTTAATTTATAATACTGTTTACGCTTGTATTCCGAATAATTTTTTTATAACTGTTTTCAGTAGATAAAACAGGTGTTATCTGTAATTATAAAAATGAAGACTCTAAGCAAACTAACACAGGAACAGAAAAACCAAACATTGCATGTTCTCACTCATAAGTGGGTATTGGACAATGAGAACACATGGACACAGGGAGGAGAACATCACATACTGGGGCCTGTCAGGGGGTGGGGTGCAAGGGAAGGGAGAGCATTAGGACAAATACCTAATGCATGTGGGACTTAAAACCTAGACGATGGGTTGATAGGTGCAGCAAACCACCATGGCACATGTATACCTGTGTAACATGTATACCTGCATGTTCTGCACCTGTATCCCAGAACTTAAAGTAAAAATTTTAAAAAAAATTCATAGTAAACAAAGATGAAGAGAATGAGCTTCTGCGAGATTACATGTTTGGCACATAACTACTGAGGGGCGTGACTGGGTTTGGAAACAAGAGCTTTCTGATTTCTATGGCAGTGCTCTTTTTATTATATTACTTGAATGAGAGAAGTTCCAAGAGTAGCAGAAAGGTACTCCACAGTCCAGGAATGGAGAGTGAAGTTCCACTGTTATCCAACTTCTTAACAAAAGTACTTTTCTATTAGTGTCTCCGTTTAACAAACACAATCCTATCTTGTAGTCATAAGCTCATGGATTGGCCTCTGAGGTAGCTTTTATTATCTAACCATGATCTAACCCTCTGTGAAGAGAAACTCTTCTTAGAAGATGAGATATGTTGTCTTCAAACACCCATGAAGGACAAAAAGAAACCCTTCTCCTCTTGTCTCAATGATAGAGCAAACATAGAGCAGAGCCATACGTTGTGTCATGCATGTTTCCAAAGCAGCCCAACAGGGTTCATGGACATTAGTACTCTGTGTGTTTCCAAGAACCGAGCATCTGACAGTGAGATGGGATGGTGTTATATATGCACACAAGCCTGCGGCAGCAAACCAACTATGCACAGCTGGTCCAGTCTAATTTTAGAGCTCTGGAGCCTCATCCATGGCCCTCTAGAAATTTTCCCCATGTCGGGATGCAATGTGAGTGGGGGGAAAAAAAATCATGCCATGCAGTGTTTTAACTTCCAAAAAAGAATCGGGGACTATTTCTATGAGTTTGAACTCAGATGGATTCATTATAAAATAGCATTCTGGACAACTTAGATACTTTTTTCTTCTTCTCTATTTTAAATTGCTTAGTGTATGGAGAATAAAGAATTCAATAGCAGAAACTTCAGTGATCCTTTGCACAACTAAAGGGAATTTTTTTTCTTTGCCTTTAAGTCATATTACAAGGTCAAGCCAACCTATTTTAGTATCATTATTTTTAGTTTTCTAATCAGTCTCCACCAAACTTAAGGGATCTACACTTAGGTTGTCATATATATTTTGAAATTGCAAACAACACGTTAATATTTCAAATAGCTAGTTTAGCAATACAAGAATTTATGCTGACATTAAAAGCCATCCTGAATTGCTGCTGGGGATATTTTAAGAATCTCTCTGTTGCTAATATGACAAATGATGACTTTAATGGCATCATAAACCAGAAATATGAAAGCATTATTAAAAAACTGCTTCATAAAAGAGTTATCAAGTAACTATCAGTTAAGCTGTTTAGACATGATAAAAGTTCAGTCTAAACACACTGGACCACTTCAGGCACACTGAACTAGCAATATTATAAAATGTAGAGGTAATGAATATTATAGCTTCAAAAATTGTCTTTACTAATCTTACTCTGAATAAATTGTGTTGGTTAGGGAAATCCTCATACCTTATGAGACCAATTCACATTTAAAAGTCATTTTACTATTATGAAGCATTTGTTCAATCCATTGCCCAGACGTATATTTCACATGCAGAAGCTACATCACTTACTTTGGCTTAAATATTGAAATAGTGCACTTATACTCCTCTACATTTTAAAGATATGAGGCTCTGCACTAAAGGGTATCATTCCATTAATTATTAAGACTCTATGTGGTGGTTAAACATTTATGTCCCATACACATTTTATCTTCTCCTTTTTTCCTTATAATTAATGGGTCCATAAGACACTATGGTGATATGAGCTGCTTTAGGTTCTGGTAGAATATATTTTACTGCAATAGTCTCCATCTTTGTAGAAGTATAGCAACAAATCTATGCCAATGCACAAGTGAAATCACTTTAGAAATCCTATGCTATTTATGCATGGATTTACTTATGGAAAGTATTTCCATTATTCTTTTGAAAAGCATTTGCTTGCACATGTTCTCTTAAGAGAACAGAATAAGACATTCGTGTGATCAGAAATTTCTGTATCTTCAAATTATTAAATTTTGTTGTTATTGATGTTTGCAAAAATACCATTTTACCCATAGTATTCTAAGTAGGTTCTTTCTATAAACAACGTCTCACCTGTATTCCAGAAGAGAGAAAACCTGCAGGGAAACAGATGATTGTAAAGAATGAAATGTATGTAACATCAAATGGACATATAAAGATTTTGATTGCAGTAGATGCTGTTTACACTGACCCTAGTGGGATGTGAGTAGCAGCAGGCATTGAGATTATAGTAATGTTAGGGTCCTCTATAGCAGTGGTTGTCACACTGTCACCTGGAGGATTTGTTAAAACATGTATTTCTGCGTTTGTTTCACCCTCAAAGTTTTTGATTCAGTAGGTCTGAGTCAGGGCCTTATTGTTTTTATTTCTAATAATTTCTCAGGTGATACTGATACTGTCAGTCTGGGGAATTACACTTTGAGAACCACCTCCCTATAAGGCCTGTCTGATATATTACCAGCTATTATGTTCAATTTTATTTTAGGCTATTTCAATAGAATATGTAGGAAAACCAATTATTAATAAAGACTCAGTTACTAAAGCTGGAATTCAGAGGCTGTTATATTTGGATATAACTATAATCCATATGCACCAAACTTTTCACAAGCAGCCTTTGGTTTGTTCCTGGGCTACCCTAAAGCAACACTCAGTGTTTCATTTTTCTACCAGAAAGGCATGCTAGGCCATCCTAATTAAACAATGTAGATATTCACAAAGCAACATTTTAAAAATAATTTCTGATGATAAAAATAATACCCATTTCCTAGAGAAAATTTGAGCAGGAAAGACTAAATATGAAAATGTAGCATATTACCAACACCTAGAGGTAACAGTAGACAACGTGTTGAGGTAATGAATGCAGGTTCTACTGAATATTTTACGGGGAAGTGAAAGATAAGGATTTAACTTGCTTAACATCTGGCAAACAGCTTAATAAAATTTCTATTTGGTGATAGCTCTTGACCCCAAAGATCACTTTCCATTTTGGCTGCCAGCTACTGATTTCCCTTCTTCTAACTCTCCTTTTATTGGTCTCTAAAACTGTCCTCCACCCAGCACTGCTCAAGAAGCTCTCCTCTGTCTCTCCATATTTTCCTCTTTTTTTCTTATGCAAAGCATGCATTCTTACACCCATGACCTCTTGCTGAAAAGAACTCTCCAGTTACGAGAATCTGCTCTTCTTTGAAGTTGTAGGGGTTAAAAATAAATACTTTTATTTCTGCTGCAAATTACATTTTTTTTAGCCGTATACCATATATCTGTGTGTATGGTGAAAATCCACAACCTTGAAAAGTTAGGGTGTTGTATTACTTCTATTGCTGCATAATATATTACAGAAAAATTAACAGACTGCATTGCACACTTATATTATCTCACAGATTCTGTAGGTCAGATCTGGGCAAGACATGGCTGGATTATCTGCTCAGGATCCCTGCAAGTATTGTGGATAGAATTGTGTTCCCTAGAAATATTTATTGAAATCATAACCACTTGTGAATATGAATGTGATCTTATTTTGAAATAAGAGTCTTTACATGTAATCAAGTTAAGAAGAGGTAACTAGGATGGACCCTAATCCAATAGGCCTGGTATCTTTATAAGAAAAAGAAAAAGCCATGTAAAGACAGAACACATAGGAAGAATACCATTTAATGACAGAGGCAGAGGTGAGAGTGATGTAGCTGAGTGGCAAGGATTGATAATCACCGCCAGAAGCTAGAAAGAAGCAAGGCAGGATTCTGCTCAGACTCTCAGAAGGAGCGTGACACTTGGATTTTAACTTCCTAGTCTCCGGAATTGTGATAGAATAAATTACTGATTTTTGAAGGTAACTAGTTTTTGGTACTTTTTTACAGCAGCCCTTGGAAATTAATTCAGCAGGCTAAAATCAAGGTGTTGGTGGACCTGTGCTTCTCATCTAAAGCTCAGAGTCCTCTTCTAAAATCACTGGATGATGGCACAATTCAGTTCCTTGAAGCCATAGGGACTGAGGTCCCCATTGTGTTGCTGACTCTTGGCTGGAGATTGCTATGAGTCCATAGATGCCTCTCACAGTTCTTGACATATGGTCATCATAAAAAGTTGACAACATGGATGTTGGCTTTCTTTTAGTCCTGCCAGATTGCATCTCTTTGACTTTCTTTTCCTTGCAAGCAGGGAAAGCTCTGCTTTTGAAGGGCTCATGTGACTAGGTCAGGCCCAGCTGAATCGGATGATCTCTCTGTTTTAAAGGTAGCTGATTTTGGATCTTAATTACAGATATAAAATGCCTTCAGAGCAACAGCTAGATTAAGTACTTGAATGAATAACTAGGAGAAAGTGTAAATACCTCAAGGGTGAGAATTTGGAAGGAGGGTATCTCAGAATTCTTCCCACTACAAGTATATCCTGATTTTTTAGGTTTTCTCATACATCCTGAAAGAAATCACTAGGAATTACTCAAATAATCACTTTATTTTAGTTCTCTATAACCACAAATGATATTGTTTTTGATGTCAACATATCTAACCCATTTAACATAAGAACTACCCTAGAGATATGGACAGGAGGCAGGGAAATATTGGGTATAAGAGGGCGGGGTCCCTGGCGAGTCTCCACCCACAAGCCTGGGCCTGAAGCCCAAAGTGAGAACTATTCCCATTTGCTCACCCAAATGTTGCCTTTTGGCCCACACTTCCCCTTATCCTGTGCTCATAAGAATCTCAAATCCCAGACTCAGTGGACACACACAGAAGAGAGAAGCATCTGAACATCAAGAGGAGAAAAAGTAGGTGGATGTCAGAGAGGAGTTGGACCAGGGACGGTTGGAATTCAGGGGAAGATTATCTTCTCACTCCACCCCCTTTCCAGCTCCGCTTCCTGATGAGAGTCACTTCCACCACTCTTAACAAAGTCCTCCACATTCACCACTCTTCAGTTTGTTCACGTGTTCTTCCTGGACACTGGACAAGAACTCGGGAACCAAGAGGGCAGGGTATAAAAGGCTATCACCCTGAAGGGTCGCAGACACCCCTTCCCAGATGGCAGAGCTAAAAGATCATTGTAACACTCTTAGACACTTTCATGCAGCCTGCACAGAGCCAGCTCCTGCCAGGGAGGAGTGACTGGCTGGTCCCAGTGTTCGTTTGCTGTGGTTCCTGCACTAGTCTGCTAGTATACTCCCTGCCATAAGGGATTGAGGACAGCAGCTGAGTAAATGAGCCACCTCCTTTGTGAATATTGTGAAGGGGTCAAGGGAACTCTCCTGTCTCACTAGGTTTGTTACAATGAGTACAAAATACATGGTTTTCTGTTTTTCTACAGGGATTTACTGTTTGGTCTTAAGTAGTAATCAAATTGAAATTTAGTTTCTTCATGTATATGCAGCAAATTATCCTGTAAAGGGGGCAAGATAAGCACATTCTTAGATTTTTCTATTGTGACTTACATTGCACACACTTTTATCATGTGCCAGGATATGATGGTATGCATATACTTTTGTCTTTGTAATTATAAATATGGCAATAAAGTATATGCCGTCTTAATTAACCTCCAGGTAACTGGTCCTTTGGACTAATTGATGTTTTCCAATCCTTCTATGACATCTATTGACTATGGTATATGACTCACTGAGTGCTTGCATCTTACAGGTACTTTCTAGGACAGTAATAGACTTCTAAAGTTTAATTGCATGTTTATCAAGAGCCAGCGGTTTATTCTCAAGCTTTTCCTAATGGTTGTACTTATTATTGTACTCATATTACTTAATTAACTGTTTCATAAATGGATTAAATGGAAGTGTAGAGAATGAGAGCTACTTCTACAAAAACAGGTTAACTATTCTGAAGACTCAATAAAGCTATTTTGCTAACACTTTACTTAAATAAGATAGATAAGCCATTTATAGAATATTTGAGGAAAAAATTCTATAGATCTAAAGAAATTGTTCACATTGCTTTACAAACAAAGGTGCTATTAAAAATGTTTAACTACTAGCAGGCATGAGTAGTAGCAATTAGAATAGTTGCTTTTCTCATTGTAATAACTGTGAACTACCCTTCTCTTAGTGTCTTTGAATCTTTATCCACCTCAGAAAAGCTGATCTAGGATACTGAAAAACATGGAAGATATATTATGGGCGGACCCATAATAAAGAAAAAAAAGAAAGAAAAAGCCTTGGCTCTATATCAAAAACCTGGCAAACACATATACGTTTTTTTTTATGTTTTAAGATAAAATGTTTAAGATATTTAAGATATATGTGAATTACTTTCATGAATCCTTGGTTTATGCAAATTTTCGATTAAAATACCCAGACTGGCCCTAATTTTCTTAGGAAGAATGCTCTTTTCTGTGTTGTTCTAGTTTAGTCTCTATTTTTATCATAAGAATGAGATATTTATAAAGAAGTCTGTATTTCAAGAGAAAAGTGATGTGATAAAAAATTGGTTAGTATTTTTCAGGTGGTTTCTCTAATATGCCCTTAGATTTCTTACCAAGTGGTACAGAAATAAAAGGGAGCTATTGGACCTCTGTCTCACTTGAATTTAAGACTTAGTTAATTGAGCCTTGGTAATGACTGTGGAGGAATAACATTGAAATTGACTTCCCTCTCTGCCATAGCTTTTGTCTCTCTTGTTGTCTAATTCATTTGAAGTTGTTTACTTCACACACTGACAGAAGCCGAGACTGATGGCAACAGTTTAAAATTCTCTCTTATCTACTTGAAATTTCTTGTTAGCATTCCTACCTGGTTTCCTTCGGTGTATGAAAACAGAAAAGAATCAGATACAAACAGAGCATTAAACAATGCCTTCTGCCTCCCAGATTCATTTAATACTCTCCCATATATCCAAGTTAATAATTCACACTCTGCAGAACCCCAGCACGTCTCTATTAGGTTTGATGTCCTCTATTAATGTGACAGCACACATCCAGTGCAAAGCCGCAGTATCATGAATAGTAGAGAGGACAGAGGTGTTCTTTGGGGCCATGTGCTGAAAGTGTCCCTCTGGACAAGTTTGCCCATTTAAAAACGGGTCTCAATAAAGGTAAATTCTATTAAATAGTGTTCGTTTTAGGCAGGCATAATGATAGAATTCCAAAGAAAGTGGAGAATTGCAGAGGCCACCATTTTTTTTTTCTGCATAAACAACGCTCCTTTTCCAGAGATGAATGAAAGCAAATCTTCCCCTTTTCTACTTCTCATCACTCCTTTTCAGCTGGTCATTAACAAAGGAGCCGACACTATATACTGTAAAAGAAATAGAATACGAATGGAATTAATTGGCTTGGAGCCTACGGGTTAGGCAGGAAGCAATCTAATGTTTTATTTAGATGTTTTAATAAAAGGAGCATAAGAAGAACCAGGAAGGAAAAAGGCCCTATCCAAGTGAAAGACCAGAGTTTTTCAAATTTTTCATATATGTTTCTGACATTTGATATATTTTGTGATAAATCTTCATCAACTCTGGTCTTAAGAACTGCATATCTAGAGAAATAGGTAAGCCTCAAATATGTTTGAGCTATATTTGTAAATTTAAAACTTTGTGTTACATTAACCAAACTTTCTCTTGTGTACACAGAGTTGGGTTAATTATCTGAGTTGTTCAGATAGAAATGTATCCTCACAAAGATTAAGATAATATAGAATTTGTGATGACGATTGTCAGAATTATCTTTAAGGGACATCAACAAATTATCAGCCCTCATAGTTTAGCCAGTTTTGCTAAGTATTACACAAAATTTTCTATGAACAAATTTTGTGTACAATCTTAAACATTGTGAACATAAAGTACAGTTGCTATAATTTGGAGCCACAATTCACAAGAAAACATAAAATTTCATTCAGGAAAGTAAAAGAAAACAATAAAAGAAAAAAGTCTGAGCCAGAACTATGTAATAGCTGATCAAAAAATGTAGAAAACAAACCAAATTGGCTAAAAATAAGTTTTATCTGTAAAAATAAGGAAAATGATTATAGAGCTAGAGAATGGAATTTACTCAAAAGTCTTTAGAGTGATATATATTTAAGTTTAAATTTACCTGGAACTGAATAAAAAAGAGTATAGAAATAAGAGCACTTAAAAAAGATAATATTAGCAAACAATAGGTATTAGCCTAATGATTTAATCAAGAGGTCAGATATGGCAAGACTTAAGAAGTAGCCTACTTTTCTGCGTTAAAACATTCCCTTCTTTCATCCCAAATTGGTTTTGATGTACAGATCATGGCTTTCAGGCACTGGTAGTATGGCATAACTCAAGGCTGAAAAAGAAATGGCAATCCTCACAGATCCTGTATGCGTATAAAGGTAGACCGTTAAAAGGACAAACTCAATATGTGATTAGCTTAAATACAGTTTGTTAGCTTTCTTAGAGAAAATAGGTAAGACAGTGTACAGTTGGTTTTGGTGTTAAATATGCCTTTGTGGGGAAATTAGTAGTGGCAATTTTTCATTATAAATGATAATCTCTTGTTAAGCAAAATAATTAAAAACTTCCCTGGCCATTAATGCAAATCATGCTTTAATCAACAAAATGTGTTTTATGCTTACCAATCTATTTAACAATTAGGTGATAATTAATTGTTATAGAGAGCTCACTGTTCTGTTTCTTCAATGTGTTTTTCTGTATTAACTTATTTAACTCATAAAAAAACTCTTTTAAAAGATAAAATCTTTTAATAGAGAGGACTTAAAAGGTAAAATCAATTTCCCAACCTGTAAAGGGTGAAAAGAAAATCTGAACTTAGGCAGAATGACTGTAGAACCCAAACATTTAACCACTATTTAATTCTGCTTTTTAAAATATATGACAGTTGAAATACTATCATAACTTGTGACATTATGGAATTAACCACAATAAATAAAAATGCCAAACTATAAATTGACAATGTTTGCCCTAAATCTTGCATTCGTTTATTTAATCATTCATTTATTCTACCAAAAAAAAAATTACCGTGCTTCTAATTCCAGGCACTGGGAATACAAAGATGAATAAGACACAGTCCTTTCTTTTAAAAATGTTCTTATTCTAATGGAGAAAAGAGAAACAACATGAAGACATGCCACATAACCATGAGTTTTGGTGTGATGCTGGATGTATTCTATTCACTGAATGTTTGGAAGCATGAGTTTTGGGCACCTATTTCATGATAATCTCTTGTTAAGAAAAACAACAGCTGTCGTGACTGTTAATGCAAATTATGTTTCAGCCAAGTAAACATGTTTTATTTTTGTCAATCTCTTTAATGATGGGGTAATAATATTTATTGAGAGCTTACTGCTTCTTCTATGTCTCTATATAAGGAGGGCTGAGGAGGGGAAAATATTTCTCAGAATAGGAGGTGTTTGAGCTGAGTGTTAAAGGATGCAATGTGAATGGTGGAATTGTGGGGGAACGGTATTGATTTGGCTCAGCTGTCATTCTTTAGGAAATGGCGAGCTGGGGGTGTTGGCTATCCTCACAGAAAGTAAAATTGTGAAAAAGAATAGAATCTCAACTTGTATCCATAGGCTAGTACAAAGTGATCCTATGCTAGCTAGTGGAAACCAGCTGAATGATAACAGTGCTACGTATCTTCAATAAATCATTACACAGTGATGAAAAATTTTTATAGTGGGCAAACAATCAACACTTGTTATTTTTAATTCCAGGTTACAATCACTCACTCAGCATAATAAAGCATAGACAGTTTGGGGTTCAAATTGTGACTGTCACTTGTTACTTGGTGAATGTAGACAAGTTATTTCAACTTGATGAGCATGACTATATTCTTTAATAACATGGAAAAAACTGAGGATGTCTTCTTTCTGTACTTAACAACATTCTTGAGGAGATGACTGATGGGGGAGGAAGTGTGTGCCTGGCACATAAGTACTCATAAACTGATAATATTGTTGTTAATGTGTTAAACATTTGTGTAATGCCTACTGCAAAAGTCACTGAGTTTGCTGTTGACTCTGGGGAATACAAACAATGGCTGCTGGAACTGTCTGATACAGGCTGTCAGGTCTAATTGTTAACACTTTTGGAGCCAATGGTCAATCACAGCTATCTTTGAAATCAGCCATGAGGGAAGTATTTATATGACAGAAATTGCATATGCTATCATTCAGGGCTTCCTTTCCCCAGAGAGCCAGTTGGTGATGCCTGAGCTGAATTTTAAAGGATGGAATGTTGAAGGTGGAATTGAGGGAGTAACAGTACTGCTTGTGCTTAGATGTTATTCAGTAGTACATGGGAGCACCAGTGGACATAAACACAATGAAAACATGTTCCTGTGCTTATTTGTAATTGATATGTATCCTCTTTCTTTATTGGATTAATTTTTGTCTACTCTCCTCTGCTCAGTACCAACTAACCAGTGTCTCCCCATTTCACTCAGATGAAAAGCCAGCATTTTCAAAGGCGTACAAGCCCCTCAAAATTCATTCTTCCATCACTTCGCAGATGTCATCTGCTAATACTCTCTGTTTCAGCTTGATACACAGCTCCAGTCAAGTGCATACAATGTTCCCATTAGGCTCTTTGGATTAACTTATTCCTTTGCTGACAAGTCTTCCTCCAGATATATACCTGGCTTTCTTTCTTGCTACTTGTAGGTTTTTGCTCAGATATAACCTATTAAACCCAGCCCGTTTCTTACCCTTTTGGTTAAAAAGTCAGAATTCCCCTTCCCCAGCACTCACAATCCTATTTACACTGCACTATTTTTTCATAGTACTTACTATCTTCAAACATAATGTATGATTTACCTACTTACGTGTGTCATCTGTCTCTCACCACTATAATGTAAGCACTATGATAGTAGAAATTTTTGGGTAACAAACTGGTTTATCACCAGCATTTAGAAAAGTACTGGAACATAATAGGTGTCCAATAAATAATTTTTGAATCAATGCATATTAGTCACAATTAAATCTATTTATCTATCTATCTATCTATCTATCTATCATCTGTCTATAGTGAAAGGCAAGAGTTTTGATGGTTTATGATGAGTTTTAAATAAAGGGTCTAGAATTTCCCAGTTCTGTACTATACATCACTTCTCATCAAGGTAGTTGTACACAAAAATGAGATTCAGAGGTCCTAGCATTGTTGAAGCTGGTTTAAAGCAGGTAGATTAGCCTTAAACCTTAATCTCCTTCTTCCAGATCCACATCAAAACGCTGGCATTTTACCTGGTGTGGTTGAGCTGTATAATGGAAACTTGAAGGGAGAAACAGCACATGTTGGAGATCGGGGTTTAGTGGAAGAGAGAGGGTAGAGTTGCAGCAGTAAGGCAAACGGTCTTCAGAATGGCCCCTTTAATCCCTGCCTTCTGTAATTAAAATTCTTGTCTAGTCCTCTACTATACTGTACCAAGACTGGTCCATATGACCAGAAAATATAGCAGAAGTTATAGGAAAATACTTTCAAGATTAAGTTATAAAAGACACTACAGCTTCCATCTTGGTCACACTGCCTATCTTGGGTCACTCGCTCTTGGGAATCGAGCTGTCATATTGAGTGGGCCTATAGAGAGACCCATATAATGAGCAACAGTCGCCTCCTGACAACAGCAATATGAGCAAGCTTAGAAGCGAATCTGCTGTGCTTTGAATGTGTCCCCCAAAGTTCATTTGTTGAAAACTTCATCTCCAATGCAAGTGTTGAGAGATGGAAACTTTGAGAGGTGGTGTGGTCACAAGGGCTCTGCTCTCATGCGTAGATTAATGCCGTTATTTCGCAGGTGGATTAGTTATCTCCAAAACGGATTTCTTATTAAGTAGGAATTCAGCCCCCTTCTCTCTCTTGTGCATGCGCATTCTATTGTCTTTTCACCTTCTGCCATGAAATGACTGAGCCAGAAGACCCTCACCAGAGGCTGGCACCTTGATATTGAACTTCCCAGCTTCCAATATTGTGAGAAATAAATCTCTGTTTTTTATAAATTATCCAGGCATTGGTATTCTGTTATAGCAGCACAAAATGGACTAAGACAAGATCCCCCAGCTAGGTGAAACCTTCAAATGACTAAAGCTGTGGCCTATATCTTGATAGCAACCTCATAAGAAACTCTGAGCATAACCATACTCTCAGCTGCACCCAGATTTCTGACTCTCAGAAAGTTTCAGAGATAATAAATATGTGTATATTAAGCTGCTAAATTTTGGGATAATTTGTTACATAGAAATGGATGTTTAATGAAATCACCATCTTTACCATCAACAGCAGAAAGAGGTAGAAAAGAAGAACTTCACGAATGGTTCCATGAATCTAAAAATTTTCTGCTTCATTGATTATTTCTTGGGAACAAAGATAAAAGTAAGAATTACGGCGTAAAGGAACATCTTTTCTTCTTCCCTTCCCTCCTTCCCTTTCTTTCTTCCCTCTTTCCCTTCCTTCCTTCCTTCCTTCCTTCCTTCCTTCCTTCCTTCCTTCCTTCCTTCCTTCCTTCATTCCTTTCTTTCTCTCTGTCTCTTTCTTTCTCTCTCCTTTCTCTTTTGACAGAGTCTTGCTCTCTCCCTCAGGCTGGAGTGCAACCTCTGCTTCCGCTGGGATACAGACATGCACCACCATGCCTGGCTAATTTTTGTATTTTTAAGTAGAGAGGGTTTTGCCATATTGGCCAAGCTGGTCTTGAACTCCCGATCAAAGGTGATTCACCCTTCTGCCTCTTAAACTGCTGGGATTACAGGTGTGAGCCACTGTACAGGGCCCGAGGAAGATATTTTCTAACCTCCTTACTCCCTATATACATTTATCAAGCATGTAGGTTTGTTAATCTTACTTGTAGACTATAATGCCCCAAACGCAAAGGTTTTGGTAAGGTGAGCCCTGTAAATATTTTTTGAATAAATGAGTGAATGAATGAAGCTATTCATTTCATAAGCAGTTGATAAATTTTTAAGTTACGCTGAAGACTGGGTAGGGTGGATTCTTGTTGACATAACACATGTTAAGTAACTACATTCTTGCAAACAATATGGCTAGGCAATGAAGGTAGAAATGGTGTCATATCATCAACTGCCAATTACCTAAAGTAACAGAGAGGAGCATATTTATCGATAATAGAAAATGTCAGAAAATCTTCTTGTGATGTTATCTCCTGCCAGAGTTATAGCTGAGTCCCTGAGTCAAAATTTCAAATAGAGTCAGAGCACAAAACAGTCTCTAGAAGATGTTCTAGGTAAAATTAATGAATTTGGATTGCTTCTTCTATCTTTAATGACTTTCTCTGTCTCTGTCTCTCTCTGTGCCCCGATTCTCTTTTTTCATCATTGGGTAAGAGTGGGCAACGGGGAAATTGTTGGAAATCAAGATAACACAGTCCAGACTGAGCAGATGCTAGAGATCTCAGTGGAAGAAGGAGAAATTCCATAGAGAAAACACAGTGAAGAAAATTAGAAAATTAGACTAGAGAATGCTGTGTATGGCAAAGGCAGTAATATTTTTTTTTAACTTTGAAATGTGTCCTACCACCCTTAAGAGTTTATGGATAATCTGTACTTTATCCCAATTCCAATACATTTGACAGCATTCATTTAACATGCAAAATTTTCTACTTCAGCTTTATTTCTCAGCTGGGATTTAAATGTAAAGAAGAAATAAAAAATACAAGTATAAGAATGACAGGAAAATATAGGTTAAGTGAGAAATAGCAACAGTGTCTGACAAAGTCTGTCTTACCATTTCAGTAGATGTTTTATTGATGGGGGATTTTACCTTGATTTTTTATTAAGCTTTCTCAGAATTAAAGTATTTTTCCTGTGTCCATCAATCAGTTTAAATTGTGCCCCCAGATGAAATATGAAATATGAAGATAGAGAACTTTACATTATAAACCAGACTGCCCTGGGATAAACCACACTTCAATGACTAATAGCACCATCCCTGATGGGCTATGCTTTGATGCCTATACGGTCTCCTGACTCAGAGCAATAATTCTCATAAAGTGACATAAAATTATCCTTCTATGGCAGAGTCTTCTGTATGCCACCGTTCCCTGTAGCAGACTTCTCTGTGTGCCAGCAAGATATTTCCATCTTTTGGAAATAGCAATTGTAACCACATAAAAAACCAAGCATAATTCAATATCTCCTCCTTTGTGTATTTCTCCTCTGTGTCCCTGGGGATTGCAATATGAAAAAATTAAAAATAGTGTTTATTATTTTTCTCTTGAAATGCTGAAATGCTACCATGGCTGTTTTTATCCAAATAGGCTATTGACCGTTATAAAGGGAACCAGAAAGATGGTCAAATTTTGTCTGAATCCACCAGATAATCTTGTTCCAAGGCCCAATAGTGCCCAGATGCTGTGCTGCAAGTGTAACTTTGATCATAGATTTTTAGAGAAGAGTTAAGATGCTCATTCTATTTGTGGAGGACAATTCATTTTGCTGCAGATTCTCAAAAGGTAGCAAATTTTCTTGATTTATCCAATCTGTTACTCAGTTCCACTTTCAGGACTGTCAATGGGAGTTAATATGCCAGGAGAATCCCTGTTATTCTGATAAGGTACCATGAACTATAGTAAAGGTAAAAATAAAATATAGGCAATAAACATAGTGTATTGTTAACTTGGGGGAGCTGAGCACAAAGAGGAAATAAAGACAGCATTAAATAAAGAATGCACCACACACATTTTGTAAAACTATGTGTCTGTATTTGTACCTATGTAAAAAAATACATTTAAAAAGTAGCATATAATTCTTATGAATAATGACTACATACAAGTTTCAGTGTCAGCTTTCACAAAACAGGCTTAATTTCTACTTGTTCATTGAATGTTTTTGTGCTCATTGTTTGAATGAGCATTTGAGAATTTTATTTTTCACTGAATTATGGAGAACATTTATAAACTTTATAAGATAGAAGATAAAGTATAACCCATGATGACACATATAAATTTTGGTGTAGTTGTCTTAATGTAGATTCTAGAGTATTGAGTGTTTGCTAATGTGCCTATAATGTCTGCATGTGTCTGTGAGGGATGGTTGATATTCTAGAATGGTCGATGTGTCTAGACTGGTTGGTATTTGGGAAGTAGATACTAAATTCCACCTCTCTAGATACCCAGAGTTACTGATACGACAAGACTGATGACAGATTTGGGCAATCAATGTTCTTTTGTTTGTTTTACTGGAGGGTTCACTATTTCTCAAACAAGTTAGTTTTGTCTGAAGCAATTTGTCAGTGTCCATATCTGTGTCCAGGCTGGCCTTAGGATGAACTAGGCTGTGTGACTGAAGTCAAACTCTTCCTAAGCTGACAGTGGTCATACCTGTGATGGGCTATTCCTGTGAGGGATATTAAATATATTTAATAGCCCTCATGGCCTGGACAAAGTCTTGCTCCTCTAGTTAAGCCCAAGGCCTGAGGGGGCTATATTGGTTCTGGGGCAGTGATGGATTTTAAGAGAAGGGATGTGACCCATACTGACTACTTCTGGAATGGGGGTTTTATTGCCCACCAACATCTGTTCTGATTTACTCCTTGGCAATAAATAATTCCAATGAAGAGGGCATTTGCCATTCGGATTCTTCCACTCTGATTCCAGGCTTTGCAAGCAGCAACCTGATTAAAATGACCCTCTTTAGGAAGATTTACTTACATGGAGAGAATATGTTAATGAGGAAACACAGTAGCATAGACAACTTGGCAATCACACTTTAACACAAAATTAGTAAATTGTCATTATAATTTATATAATTTATATCCCAATCTTCTATGAATTTAACCGGGTAAATCAGCCACCTTGAGTCAACTCAGCTCAGAGTTGACAGAAAATATTCAACTGGAGGACCTGTAAACCTGAGGAACAAACTTTGTCCTGCCTGGATCTTAATGAGTTAGGAGCTTATTCTTTTCCTGCCAGAAAGCACTATATGTTTTATCTCCCTAACTTCACCAAAGCCACAACATTTTTGTCAGTTCAGTTTGGTAGGAAATATTTATAAAAACTATTTCACAGTGAAAGAATATGATTTTGTGATTCACAAGATCATTTTTATCAACTGTGAGGGAAACAATATTACGCTCAAACCACCTCTCCCCCTTCTTTGTTTTATGGCAAAATAAAACCCTGTCCATTATCATAAATATTACTATCTATGTGGTCAGAGATGCTATCTACAAAGCTTCAAAGAAATATACCTCCATGTCAGGTAGTATGGCTTATTTTCTATTGGTGGAGGGGAGTGTCTACACTAATGATTTTTAAATTGCAGCTCAGCTCCGAGAGTTTCAGAAATGTTGCAAAAATCCACTGGGGCTGCTATAGGGGAGGGGAGTGTTACGAGTTAAGTTTGGTTACTGCATTTGTCTGCATATTTATCCTGATGTCAGACTCCCTTGTTCAATCACAGCACCCGAACTTTTATACTCGACTTTTGTAAGCTCTTATTAAACAAAAGGTTCCTGGGCTTTAAACACACATTCACATCATAATCTCATAAGAGTCATAAAAATATTGAATCACATGCAAATATAGTGTTTATTGAGCTTAATTCTACTACACTTTTTGAGTGGAAAGAGAAACTATACACACGCACCGCACTACCACACACACTCACATCACTCCTCACTTGTAACAGGCACATAAATGCCTACCAAGAGATCTAAGAACTTCATAGGTCTCTGTTATTTTAATCCTTGCTGCTCTGTGACCATAAGAAAACATAACATTTCCAAATATTTGGGAATTGCATATATTTTTAAATCTTTTACATTTATTTACCATAGTATTCCTTCCTTTTGCCATTTTATTTTAAAATATGCCGTGTTCTTTCCTTCCATTTTTTAAATACTTTTTTTTCCTCTTGGCAGTTAAATAGTATCTTAAAATAAAAGCTACAAGAATTTATAATAAAATTACTATTCCTTTTCCCCATTTCCACTTCTTCAATAAAATTAGAGGAATGCCGATGATTGCAATAATCTGATTGGGAATTTAAATGCAAAGAAAATCAGAAAATTCTAAATTGTGGTTCCCACAGCAACTATAAAAAGACACTCAACATGACTGCATATTTATATTAAGATATAAAACTTAACAACTTCCCCAGTTATACAAATGCTATATAAAAACAAAGGGGTGGAATTATGGTTGCTATGGGAATCACAACTCTGAACCTACTGACTTTTGGAAGTTTAAATATACTGACATAGAATTTCACACTGAATATTACATAGGTAGAGGAACATGCACGGGATTAGAGACAAACATGTGGCAAATGACATGAAATGAAATAATGAAAGAAATGTCACTCTAGTGCCTAAATGTCTCCTATTTATGGATCAGTCCCTTTCACTGTGATAATATGTTGCTTCTGAAAACAGAGCAAAATATCCCTAGGCTATGCTTTGTGAAGTGATGGTATATATCCTTATCTTTCCCCTCTAGTTTGATGATTTAAGTGTACTTATATGTAATGGAGGGAGTATGGGCATTGGAAACATAAAAACATCAGTGTAAATCTTGAATTATCAATTTACTAGCCAAATAACATTTCGTTCTTTTCCTAAAATCAGGATAATATTTCTTATTTTATAGACTTTTGATGAGACTTAAATTAGATAAATTGTACAAAAGGTATGCAATTAATATACGGATTCTTGCTTTTGAGGATTCAATACTTTTTACTAGACTGCATTCACTGAATCAGGAATCTATTTATTTTTGAGTCTTGCTAGCCGCTGAAGGAAATTTAAAAGAAGGGTAATATTTATTTTTTATCTTCTCATTAGTGAGGCAGTAAAATAAATAATATTTGCACAAAGTTTATAATTGACAAAACATCTAGAGGTATATCATTAAGAAACATGCAAAATAAGAACTAATTTATGTTTTTTTAGCTATACCTAACTCTTTTTCTTTTACAATAAGCTAGGAGTACAACATTTCTGGAAAACAGGTGGTGAAAATGTCCTCTACCTCTTTTTGTCCAAAGCAATATTAAGCAACAGTTACATACCACTTGCACTGGTTATAGCCTTCTGCTTTGGTGATTTATCTTTTTTTCAAAATATTGTTTCTCTTGTTAAGGTCTCAGGAGTTCTGGATTTTCTGTTTTCTTGAGTGGAGGTAGCTAAGAGTCTTTATCCCATACCAAGAAACTGCTTCAGAGATGGTAACTGATTTAATCATTTGTTATTGATATTTTTATTATTATCATTTCATTCTCAATGTAGAAATGCTAACAGCATGGTGATCCAATCATAATTTCAGTGATATATCTGAGGCAGACTGGATGGGTAGTTTCTAGTCTTCAGTTATTACCAGGGCCACAGTTTTCTGAGCAAAGTTCTCTCACAGTGATTTAAAAAATCTTACATGTTCTGTTTGTCACAATATGTCAAATTATTGACATGTCTTCGGAAAAAGGCACACTAGATCATGGTGTTACTTTTAGCATATTATAGTTCATTAATTTAAAACATGTTTCCCAAGGCTTCAGTTATATTAGTTCAGAAAGTTTAAGACCAGTGAACTGGAATTTAACTAAGTGTGTTCTAGAATACCCGTTATATTGAAAAAGGGGCACACCCATTTATTGAAATGGGTATTCTATGATAAGGGTCATATATAACCTTTGCAAAAATTAAGGCTCAGAGATTATTAACATAATATGCCTCAGGTCAGAGTTTCTCAAATTTTGACAGCAAACCACAGTAAGAAATAGATTTTACATTACGATCCAGTATACAGAAGCACACTCCCATACTTACACACAACTGAGAAAGAGGTTTCACGAAACAACTCACCCTAGCTATATGCAATGTACTTTGATCTATTCTATTCTACTAGTCTATTCTATTATCATATTCTATTCTATTCTTTGAAAAAATTTCTAGTTGCCATCCACTAAACTGATTTCATGACCTAGTAAATGTCTTCTATTCACAGTTTGAAAAAAACCTACAGAACGAAGAGTGGCAAAAGCTGAATAGGAAACCAAATTTTCTGAATAACATATAAATCAATCTATCATTATCTATCAATTGATCAATCATCTATTACTCTATTTATCTGGCAGATATGTGATCTTGAAAAGCTACTTATGTTTTCTTTGCCTCAGTTTGTTTTTAATCTGGAAATGGGAAAAATGTTGACACTCATTCAGAAACTGCAAATGAGTGTGTATAAAATGCTTTGAACAGTGTCTGCACATAGTAAATGCTATACAGAGTAGTAATTAGCTCTGTTATGAACAAACATCAAATGCTTACAATGTACCTTATCGTTTTTGCCATGGGAGTTAATATGGAATAAAAACTATTTTACCCTAAGAAGGTAAGAGTGTAGTATGAGATAGGAACAGAAAAGTAAATAATTCTAATATGTGATATAAGTTTTATGTTCAAGATATGATCTAGTTTCTGTGGTGACAGCTACCTGACACACACCTACACCCAGTTTGCTTAGACTGTTTTTGGAGATTCCCGTCCTAAAATACATTGGAGTTTCCAAGGAGTACTCAAGAGTTCACATAGAAGTGAGGGGTTCCTCCCCTCTCTCTCCTGTTAGTCTCAGACCACACTGCTGCTGTGTCTTCTACTTACGTAGGTGCCACTATTCTTCTCCATACACTGTCCTTCTATTTGTCACTTTATTCTGAGAAGTCAGCGTTTATCACTGTCATGGACCTGAAACTTGACTCTGTTTCTCTTCCTTCAGACTGAGGGACAGGCTGTGCTGCCACTCTGCTGATCCCACTCTGCAGTTCACCCTTGTCCCTGCTGCCCTTGGAGTGCTGGGCAGTCTTCCTGAAGTGACTCCTGTTTGTATCTCACAGTATTACTTGAACATTGAATCATTACAGAATTTTGTGTCTGGCACTTTTTAGTTTCCTCCAAAACTGTTTCCTTCCAAGGTGCTAAATGTTCCTTTGAGCTTTACCCTGAACACTTGATTCTTCCTGATTCTCAGCTTCTGTTTCAGGTTGGCTCATCATGCCAAATTCTGAACTCCCTTAGGACAAATTCTTTCTCAGAGATGTGATGGTGCAATTTGCCTTCTAAATGACTTTTTCAGTTTTGTAGCCATTCATGAGTACATCTGAATCCCAAGAATAATACTGACAGGGAAGGAAGCAGGGAAGTTCTGGGCAGAAGATGGCAGGTTTCTGGTGAGGGCCCCGCCCTCAAGATGAAAAGCTTGATACCACGGGCAAAGTGAGAATATTTCATTCCTGTTTTCCTGCTCAAATGTTGCCTTTTCTAAAATCATGTCTCACCCCACCCCCTTATCCTGTGTCCATTAAAACCCCAGGTTCAGCCAGCAGAGAGAGGAGAAGCAGTTGGTTGTCAGAGACTGTGGTTGGATGTTGGAAAGAAGTGGCTTGACTTCAGAGGGACAGCTTGACAGCATAGCTTTGGAGAGGAGTCTGGCTGGGCATGGCCAGACTTCAGGGGAAGGTTACCTTCCTGCTGTGTCCCCTTTTCAGCTCCTCTTCCTGCTGAGAGCAACTTTCATCAGTAATAAAGTCCCCTGCATTTACCGTCTTCAATTTGTGTGACCTCATTCCTCCTGGTTGCTGGACAAGAACTCAGGTGCCACGAGTGTGGGACCAAAAAGCTGTCACACTGACCCTCCATTGAGCTGTTAACACTTAAGCCATCTGCGGGAAGTAAAGCTAAAAGGGCACTGTAACACTTCCCCTGGAGCTTCAGGGGTTGCAGGCACCTGCCCCATACACTGCCATGGGGCCAGTACTGAGTTCGCTTTTGTGAGCACCCAAAAGTGCTCTCCCTGGCCCCTGCACCTGCTCACCCGTGCTTCCCCTCCCATGTAGGATGGAGCAGTGAGTGAGTGGAGTTAGCCCTTACAGGTGCCGAAGTGGCCAGCTAGTTCCAGTGCCCATGCACCCCAGTTTCTTCCCACAAAGGGGTAAGGGAAATATCCTGCTTCAATACTGTGTGTTGCCTTTCAAAGGGCAGCCCAGTGGTATGCTGCTAAATGTTTAACAACCACAATTTGGCAGGGGAAGACCTTGATTTGTGGCATTACCTGATTTCTATGGGGTAAATACTACCAGCATGGCTACTTTCAGGGAAGCAACGTGTACATGAAATTGGGAAATTATGCCTGTATTCAGCTCCCTTGAACCAATATCTGCTGGCTCCATCACATCACTGCTTACAGCATATGTGAAACCACGACTGTAAGCAGGTATCTGAATGACTGAAGTGTTATAATACTCCATGGGCCAAACATTTAAATCTTAGGCAGGACACTGTTATACACACATGCACACATATACACACTAATGGGCACACACACGTAATGACCCAAGGCACTCAATAAGAATTAAGTGGCATAAAAAATGTTGGACTTTTCTTCACTGCAGTTCTACAACATATGGTAGATATGTCTATTACAACCTTTGTACTATGGTTTCCATATAGATCTTCCCAGCTGGACTGTCTTTTACTTAACAGCTTTTTTGAGATATAATTCCCATATGATACAATTCACCCATTTAAAGTGTATAATTTAATGGTGTTCAGTATTTTCCCAGAGTTGCAAAACCAAAACCATCATCACAATGAATTTAAGAACTTTTTGTCATGCCCAAAGGAAGCCTTGTACACATTAGCAAGTCACTCCACATTCCTGCTCACCCTTCTCCCTCCACCAGACCCAGTCAACCACTAATCTGCTTTCTGTCTTCATAGGTTTACCTATTCTTGACATTTAATATAAATTGAATAATGTGTGGTCTTGTGTGACAGGCTTTTTTCATGTAGCATAATATTTTCAAGAATCATTTGTGTTGTAGCACATATCGATACTTCATTTATTTCTTTAAGCTAAATAATATTCTATTGTATGGGCAGTTTACATTTTATTTATCATTCATCAGTGGATGATATTGGGGTTATTTTTACTTTTTATGTGAATGCTTGTGTTCAAGTTTTTATGCACAGGCATATATTTACATTTCTCTTGGATATTTACTCAGCAGTGGGATTGCTGGGTTATTTGGTAAGTCTGTGTTTAATATTTTGAGGAACTGTCAAATAATTAATTAAAGCAGCTGCAACACTTTACTTTCCCACATGCATTTTATAAAGGCTCCAATTTCTCTGCATCCTCTCAACCACTTGTTATTATCTTTCTTTTTGGCTGTAGCCAGTCTTGTTGGTGTGAAGTAGAATCTCATTCTGTTTCCCTAATGGCTAATTATGTTGAACATATTTTCAGGTGTCTATTTGTATATCTTCTTTGGAGAGATGTCTATTCAGATCTTCTGTCCATTTATGAAAATTTATTCATTTTTATATTATGAAGTGTTAGTTCTTTATATATTCTTTAAATAAATCCCATACCAGAGATATGATTTTTGTGTATATTTTCTTGAGTCTGAGGGTTTTCTTTTCACTTTCTTGATGTCATTTTTAAGCTCTAAGGTTTTAAATTTTAATGACATTTAATTGTGTGTGTGTGTGTTCGTGTGTGTGCTTTTATGTTTGGTTTCAAGCGTAAAAGGCTTTACCAGGCCCAAGATCGCTAAGATTTACTCCTATGTTTTCTTAAAAGAGTTTTATAGTTTTAGCTCTTACGTTTAGGCTTATGATCCATTTTGTGTGTATCTTTTTTTATTTTTTTTTTGAATGTCTATCAATCAAAATTCTACTGCCGTCAAAGGTTTACTGTTTCATGTCTTTCTTACTAGCAGATCTTACTTCTTTAATGGACCCAGAACTGAAAAAGTATTTTTACTTTTTGACAAGTAATTAAATTTCTAACAATGTTCCAGATCAAACAGTTTACATGAATTAGTAGTCTGATTTTTTTTTAGCTGCAATTATATGTGTAAACAATTTTCTTTTCTCCCAAAGGTTGTAAATATATTTATAAAAATAGATGGAAAGAAAGTGGAAGGGGAGGGTAACCCCCACCAGAAAAAAAAAAGAAACCTATTGAAGTTAAAATTAAAAGGAGGTGTTTGATATGATAAATAATGATGAGATAATGGGTTTCTGTGGGATATGGAAATAGATTTCACAATGTGAATGAAGACCTCAGCTAAGAGCTGGTAGGTGGATAGGCTATGCACTTAAAGTTTGGCTTTACTTGTCTACTTTTTCACAAACATGACAAGGACTTGGCAGGATGATCTGTGAGTCTTCTTGTATACATGGGTTTCTCAGAAGAGGCAGGTCATCTGGGAGCCAAAAGGTAATACTGTATATCCTAAATTATAGGATACTCATACTTCAACATTTTAATTTCTCCCTAGTTTTATGTGAATCTTTTAGGCCAGGTGATGATGAGATGCTATCTGAAGAGAAGTCTGTCCTCTGTTTCAAACATAGATATGTCTGCCAGGCAGGGGGCTTTTTAAAGGGGTCATGCTGAGCATAGCAGGCTGTTCATTCTGGAGAGGAAGGAGGGTTACCACAAAGGTATGGCTTACACGTTGATTAAATATCCACAGCATTGCTGTGTTGTGAGTTAGTAAGGGGCAGTGGCACGGAGACCCTTGTCATCACTAATGAGGATTCCAATCTGACTGATTTGACCTAATCATTGGGAGATAATAATAGATCTATTTCTTAAATTACTGGTTAACTTTGATGATTGCTCAGCAGCATGCAGACTAAAGCAGAGCCCAGCATGGATTTTATCATTTATTTAATCTATTTTAGACCAAAATGTGTCAGAGAGAATACAGAAGACATTAAACTCTTTAGAGTTACCAAGCTATAAATATTTGTCAAATATTATTTTTATAGCTTGAAGCCACCCTTTGCTTTTAACTTCTAAAATTATTTTTATAATCGATGTTTTTCTCCCTCTCATATATGGTAGCCTTAACGCAATAATTTAAAAATACAGGTCAGAAATCATTGATTTAGTAAGTTTCTACCTTGCAATATTCTACAATTAAATCAGAACACAACTTCAGAATAGATAACTAAATCTTTAAAGGGGTAAAATACATCGATTTTACAATTTAGGGAATGTGTAAATCTACTCTATTGGTTTTATCCTCATCTCAATTAAATCAATTCCTTATATCTCCATTTATCATCCCAGAAGTGTGCCCTTATACTCTGTCTGAGTCCTACAAAAGCATGTCAGGCTAATGCAGACTTGTTTCTTTTTTGATAATTTCCTCCATAAGTTAGCAAGTCTCATAAGAAAAGTTCTATCTGTTCCTCTATTATATTCTACTTGCATGCAGTATTAATACAACGTAGAACTTTAGCAGCATGAATTTTTACCTTCATTTAAAAATACTTGTATACTGAAATATAATATGCATAATAAAAGTACGTAAATCCTAAATTCAATAAATTATCACAAAGTGAACACAGCAGTGAAATAACCCCTACGTCAAAAAATGAGATCAGTACTGGAATCTGCAAGCCATTCTTGTGATCCATTTCAATCAAAGCCTCTTCCACCCTCATCTAAGGAAATCATTATCTTGACTTCTAGAACTATAACTGAATTTTGTCTGTTTTTGAACTTTATACAAATGGAATTATACAGTCACATGCATTCTTTTGTATCAGATTTCTTTCATTCAAGAGGACATTTGTAAAACTCAGCCATGGTTTTGTGCCCGAATGTAGTTAATTCATTTTCATTGCAATAGAGCATTCCATTGTATGAATATTGTAAAATGGATATATACTTTATGTTTTGATAGATATATGTGGTCCTTCCAGTTTAATATTCTTGAATATTTAGCTGCACATGCATACTCCTTTCTTTGGGTGTACACCTTGGAATGGGATTTTTGGGCCCTGGTGTGCATATATGTTCAACTTTACCAGGTGCTACCAAACTGTTGTATTCAAAGGTGTTATACCAATTTATACTGCCTCAGGCAGTGGCTTTTTCATCACTTCAATATATGACATTAGCAGTTTGAAGTTAAGCTGTTCTTAAATCTTGTTTTTTAGGCTAAAACTTCTATTTCCATAACTTTAGAGAAGGAAATAGTTATAGGTTAAAAAAGTTAAAATTTAGAAGTAACGTGCACTTCAGGATCTCAACAAAAAGGTGAATAATGAAATAAATTTATAATTCCCTGTAATCTTGAAAATCATTTGAGGCCTAATATGGCTAAGGGTGTATAGATCCCTTTATCTATGTGATGATGATGATTATTTATCTATGAGATAACTATTATTAATGACTTTTTAATTAAGGGAAGTAAAGTCTTTAGACTTAATTTATTAATTGATTGTTATTTATAATAATATGTAATGTTATGAATAATCATCATTATCTCATAGGATTATTATGACAAGACAATTTACCAGAAGCTTAATATATTAAATGTGCAGTAAATAAATGATTAGTTATCGATAGTATTTGAACTTAAGTCTTTACATCTAGTTTTAATCCTGAACTTCATTAGTAGTCTAGAACAGCCAATTTAACTTATGTGATAGTGAAAAAAAGAAAAATCAGAAACAACCTCTGAATTCCTGGGTTTATGAGAGGTTCAATATTTTTACTTGGTATCATAATACATGAGGTATCCAAGCCAAAGTTGGTTTTTTCACTGGTGGAAGTAATTTTTCTTTTTATTTCTCTCTTTCTTTATCTCTTTCAAGGCCATAATATGATGATTGTGGGCCTCTTTTTCTATTAAAAAATAAATAAAAAGTATGCATTATGACTATCAATATAAAGATAAATATAGTAATATTATGTAATAAAATGTTTTCTCAAACTAAAAGTCATTTTATTTTGATGTTAAATGAAAACATTTTCGTGGACTTCTAAATTCCTATTTCTCTCTCTTTCTCCTCTCTCTCTCACATGTGTGAACCTCAGATTCATGTCATTCATATCGTAGCATTCTTCTTAGGTTAGAAGGTGATAAAACTTCACACATAGTAATTCTGCTTATAAGCAAAGTATAAAGCCAGGATTTTGTAGTACACTTCGAAAAAGCTCCCTTAAAAATAAATATACACTCTGGGAGCCCAAAGGAGGGACTGAAAATAGAAGGGCTAACTTGAGTTTTAGAGAGATCTAGGAAAAACTATGCTGGGCACATAAAATAAAGTGAATTCTCACAAGGTAATGAAACCAGTTAAGTCCATACGATGATAAATTCTATGAAAGCACTCACACACCACACATACTATCCTCTCTTACATATTCTAAGCCCCCATTGCACTCAGTAATATTTTAAAAATTCTTTTCTACTTGATACTTTAAAATTCGATGAAATATCAGTTGATGAACTCTGAATAGCTGTTGTTATACTTTTTTCATTTCTTCACGATGATCATGAATGGTGAACTCTTATGGTACATATGTAAAAGGACACTGAGCCTCTCCTGTTTTCTCTAACCTCTTAACATGGCGAGCCTAATGCATCATTTTCATCCTGTTTGGCATAGTGGATACATTCTTCTTTTATATTGATAAATCAAATTTCAGTTAATTAATTCCAAAAAAAGGTGATACAACATCATCATCCCAATTTTAAGTGAATCTACATCTTGTAGTCCTGGGCCATGTTTCTGTTGAAGTCTTTTGCTTATTTAAATTTTTTTCTTATAATTATTTTCTGTGTTAGTAAGGTTTCTGATCAACATCACTCCATTAAAATAAACGATTTGATGAACAAGGCAGCTTAAGATTTATATTCTGTGCTAATTAACAGATTCTTCTAATTGTTAGAAGGCTCCTGATGTCTTTCTAATTCTTTCAACTCATTACTTTCTTACTGAAGTTACAGTTCTTAAAGGAATAGTAACAGATACTATGAAACTTCTTTTCTGCATATACACACTGCCTCAAAATACATTAATTTGTGAAAGCAGGCCAATAATTTAAAATCTGTTAATTGATGTGCTTTCCTTCCAAAACCAAGTGAAATATCTTTCCTATTTTCCATTTCTACTTTCCCATCTGGGATACTAAAATGCATTTTTAAAAGATTACTTCTAGTTGAAAATAATGTAGCAAAAACATATATTAAAATCTCTATGTTTCCAGTTGAATATATTTTAGTTACATCAGTAGATTAGGTCTCAGTTTCTGCTACTATAGAGAAGAGCAAGGAGGAGGGATCTAATTTTATTTTTAAAATGTTAACTCCTCTATATGATTACTAACAAATCGAGTGTATAATGTGTCAATTTATGCTTGGATCATTATGAAGTGACGTTTCTGGCAATTGTGTAGATGGATTCTCTGCCTGTTAGGGCTGGTGATTAAAGATAGACAACTGTGATTCAGATAAAGGTGATGAACATTTGAGAAATACAGTGGTAACCATATAAATAGAAAACAAAATACCTACTAAAAATACTGTCCAAATGAAGCACAGTTTTGGTGAGAGAGAAGAGTAAAAGTCAAGTAAATGAATTAAGTTGATAAAAATTTATTCATTGCTCTTTAAGGCTGACCAGATAGCACTACCTATACAAAGGTTGTTATTTCTTTGATTGACTGACAGACATTAAACAACTTAAAGAAATGTACTTACATGACTGTTTTGTATACGAATTTCAAGTATACAAAACATATTTAAGTTCCAACACGTTGTATACATATATTTGTAAATTCCAATTAAGTTTGAATTAACCTGCCAAAATATTAGCTTTCCTGTGCTTTAATTTATGAGGAATTAATAAGTATAATTTAGGTTACCAATTTACAGCTTACAAAAAGTTTCACATATATTATCTCATTGGATATGCTCAACAGTTCAGAGAAATAGACATCCTTGATTTTGTATTACAAATGCAAATACAAGATAAATTAAATGACTGACACAGTAACACATAGGAGTACATTCTCAACAAGAAACAACATAATTTCTCTTTTTAACTCCAAATCTCAAAAACCAAAGAAAGAAATTTGACAACTGTGTTAAGTGATTATCAATAATTAGTCAAACACATTACTTTGAGTTCAGTGCTATCCCTAGGAAAAATTTAGAAATATGCATATGAAAATTACTTATTTACACTTCTATAAGAGAGTTAACATCCAGTAAAACTTCAAAGTTCTATAATACACAAATTAATACAAGATTTGTTTTTCTTTAAGTTGGCAAATCAGTCAACAAAGGGTGAGGGAAGGATAAACTAAGTTTCAAAAATTTGTGTTTCATAACAATATTAGCCCTAAGACTCCCAGAAACCAGGGGAAAAGAAAAACAAAAGGTTCAGAAACATAGTAGAATAAAATTTGCCAACTTCTCCATAGAAACAAATATTTTTTTGGTCTTGAGATCTGAAATTAATCAGAGTGTTTGTATAAAGGGCATTGTGTGGTCAAATGTATATTACCCTTAATTGGGGAAAAAATAATTCAGAGAAATAATTTGTGTAACAAATTTTCCAGATCTCAGAGAATTTATAAGTAACCCTATTTAAAACTGATCCTTGTAGGCAGCTTTTATCAACTCCCAAGGGGGAAAATATATTAACAATATAGAAAGTCGTGTGATGTAAGTATGTAACTTTCTGTCACACCTCCTTAACATAGAATTACATCATGGAAAATATTGACAAATCAGTATAAATCTTATTCCTTGCTCAGGCTATCCCTTAAAATCTCAGCAATCTCAGCAAGATGTTTAACATGCATTAATGCCTTCATTCTATCTGTTCAGGTGTCCTTTCCAACTTGAGAAGCACTCCCCTCTTCTGGTGTCTTTACAATCCAAGACTGTCTCCTGTTTATCCTCAGCCTCCTTCCCCAGTGTTTACTCAGCACTGGGACATCCTACCCAGGCCTCCTGCCCTTAAGGCTGATCTGCATGTGGAACTCACATCCATCCAACTTTCTGGCAAAAACTTGATTTCTGTGACTAACCGCAGAGTCGAATGAACTCTTTTGTACAATTTAACTTCAGTAAATGAATTTCTAATTTCTATTTTTACTTTAGGTCAGAGACTGTAAAACTTGAAGAAAGGAGCCAGGATCGCCAGAAATACAGTGGTGGAATTATAGCAAACATGAGATCCTAGGTCCTTGTTCAAAGTGTGCTTGCTCCCTGCAGGAGGAGGAACAGTGGCTAAAGGATTCAATCAGCTATTGCCACATGGGACTTGTGGTAAGAGTTAGCCCGTGTGCTGGAAACTTCTTATCATGTCCTGTAAACTCTGCCCTTACACTGGCCTCTGGCACCCTCACATAACATCATGCTATTGATTCAGGAAAAATGTATTAAACAATACTACTGGGCCAAACAATAATGTGTTGAACTTTCATAACAGAGGTTGAATTCTAAATTGGAGAAAAAACTTTGGCCTATTAAGAGAGTATTTCATTTGATCACTAAAACAAAAATTGGAAGAACTACTCTACAGTGTAGTTGCAAGCATTATGTAGGTAATATAAGCAAAATGTTTTGCAAATTAAAAAAATGAAATATATTTACATTGCTATTGAATTTGAATGAATGCTTACAATGATTATTCAAAGACTTTTCAAGCTTTTGAATCATCCAAGTTACATTAATTTATAATATTCAGTGGAACAGAAAACTTTGTTCCCCAACAAATTTAGGTAAAGTTCTATTATACCTAATACATTTATTGCCTTAGAAATACATTTTATATTTCTTTACAAATTACCTTCGCACTGTTTTTTCTTGAATACAACAGGATGTAAGCTCAGTCCCAGTGTTATTTGACTACATATTAATTTAGTTATTATTCTTAGATACCTAAAAATTGATTGATTCTTTTTCATAAGATCCTGACAGATTCTGAGAGTTTAGGCTTTTTCCTTCTTGGTTTAAAAAAGCAGTCTCTCTTAATGCTATCTGGGAATGTATTCCTAAACTGAATATTTACATTACTCAAAGATACACACGCAAAAAGGAAAGTAACAGAAAGGAGATGCATTATGCTGCTTTTTTGTAAAAGAATTATCTATAACAATTTGATTTCATTCCATTTTAGACCACTATTTTATATAGTCATCGACATCAATTTATTTCATTTTTCTGAGCAGCTTGTGAATGAAATTTAAGCTGACCCTTGCTTAAATTTTTACTACTTTAATTTTTTAACAGCTGTTGTGATTTTCATAATGCAATCTTAAACCTTTGTGATTTTTCTCTTTCTGCAGAAAATTTGTGATATTAATAGCATAAAATCATAAATTTTAGTTTGATGACTTTGAATACTAGAGCACATGACTTTTTGAAGAAATTCTTAAAATGTAGACACATTTCTTAGACAATTAAATACTCATTCATATTTGTCTGGATATAAAGAAAATTTTTCTCCCTCCGTAGTTAATTGGTATTTGGGTGCTTTCCAAATAAACCATGCCTCTACGAATATATGTCTTCATTTTTTCCCCTCTCCTTGATTCTGGGCTGGCCCTTTATTTTGCTTTAATCAATAAAATGTGACAGAAGTAACTGTTTGCCAGTTCCATGTCTATGCCTTAATAAGACCTGGTAATGTTTATTTTTGTGCTCTGCAGACACCTAGCTACCATGCAGAAAGTCTGACTGACTCGAGATTATCATATTGTGAAGAAGTCCAAGGTGACCGCATGGAGGGGAACTGAGAAACCTAAACAGCAGTGAAAACTGAAGTCCGAGACATTGGCCCAAGCTGAGCCATCATAGGTAACACTAATAGGAACAAAGACAGGTTTTCTCCAACAAGCCTGTCTAAGTCACAAAGGTGAGCAAATAACCAAAGAGGATAGTGTTTAAACCTTTATGTGTTCAAGTGAGATAGAACAGAAGTTATTTAAGATTTTTAGGTAACGTGAACATAAGACCTGGCATTCTGACACATCTAAAAAGATCTTGATATTATAACAAACAATATCTTCCACAGGAAGATACACTTCATTCAGAAATCAATCAACATGAATTTTAGAAGTTTTAAATTGTATTAGGAAGGTTTTTAGAATAAGATTTCAACTCATGTTCAACTTACTAATGTTCCATTTGTGCATATCTTGGCTAATAATGATTAAATAAATAAGAAAATACAAAAATTTATTGCTGGGAATTCTGTTGAGAAGGAGATCTTTTTTCTAATTATTTCTTACCTCCAGAATGAAGATAAGGCAGAATTCAAGGGTGATACCAACGGCCCACTCACAATTTCTCTTTCATGGGACAATGGTGTGTTGCTGAACGGCATTACTAAGAATTTGGCAGACACTTGCCCTAATTCCATGGGACTGAGAAATAAAGGCAAAGGTAGGTATTGGAATAGGGACACCCCAACTAGTTCATGTTGTGAGGTTCCAGGGCACTGTCTTCTATCGTTTCGTCCCAGGGTTACCTACACAAACAAAAAACAAAAACATTGAAGATCTTTCAAGTTACACCCAGTTATTCTGATTCAGAAGCTCCAGTATGAGGCTTAAGAATGTACACTTCCGACAAGTTCCCTATGATTTTTCCTCACAAATGGAATCTCAGGGAGAGGTAAGGTTTCGCTCTGCCTCTTGAACTCTATCTGAAGCTGTTTCATTCTGTAGCATGAGAAAAGAGACTGAATATTTAAAATCTGGACTAGGTTAGACTAAATATAAAATTAGGTTTAGAAAATTTCTGCTTATGTCAATAGGCCCATAAAACCCAAAGAAGAAAGCACAGAGTCAACGTTTCCTTTTTGGAGCTACCCTCAGCTAAAATTTAGGGATCCTCAGATTTCTGCATCATTGAATGGTTAATCAAAAGTAACCTCATCCAGTTTATATCAGAGGAAGACTCTAAAGTATTTGTCAGGGGAAGGGAGAATGAAGAAATAACATAACCTGGTAGCGTTTTGAAATGTGAAAGTATAACAAGAATTCATGAAGAAAATCAAGTTATCTACAAGAAAATAAATATTAACTGTGGCTTCAAATTCTTCTTCAATATTAAATGGCAGAAGAATAGACTAATATCTGCACAGCTTAAAAAGCACAATAAAGAATACGAAGATATAAATTTCTCATTAAGGTTGATATTCATACATAAGAAAACAGCAAAAATCAGACATACAAACCCTATAAATACAATGCCTGTATTTTTTTCCATTAAGAAAATGCACAAGGACTTATTTTAGGCTAATGATTAATAAAACAATATAAAAAACTCCCAAATAAAAAAGCCACTGCGCCCAGGCACAGTGACTCACGCCTATAATCCTAGCGTTTTGAGAGCCTGAGGTGGGTGGATCATCTGAGGTCAGGAGTTCAAGACCAGCCTGGCCAACATGGCAAAACCTCGTCTTTACTAAAAATACAAAAAAATAGCCAGGGATAGTGGTGGGCGCCTGAGACAGGAAAATAGCTTGAACCTTGGAGGCAGAGGTTGCAGTGAACCAAGATCGTGCTACTACACTCCAGCCTAGATGACAACAGCAAAACGTCATCTCAAAAAAAAAAAAAAAAAACAATCCGTGGCATAGAAGTAAATGTGGTAAGAATCGCATTCATTTAAACATAAGCTCGTATATAGTAAATTGTATGTCATTAATAGTCCTTTGAATAAAATATATAAGTAGAATATTAGAAATGATGACTTGACAAAAATCATTTTACTAAAAGTTTTGGATTATGCCTTATAAAAACTAGAAGTTAAGAAACAGCAAAATATTAGGAAGAAGAAAAAGTATATTAGTTTACTCTTTTTACACTAAGATATTTATTAGATAATGTGTAATCCTTAATTTTTATAATTATAGAAATAAGTCTTTAAGTGTGACTCAGAAAAGTCATGAGTAAATGTTTGAGCTAATATATATACAAAACAAATTAGGAAAGAGGAAAGAGAGAAGGAAAGAATGAGAGGGAGAGGAGAAAAGAGAAAAAACATCAGATAAAGCAGAATTTCAATACATATCAATTCAATGTGATCAGAAGGATCAGATTTTATTGATACAGGGTCAATTCATAACAGTTATTGGGAGAAAGAACATGGATTAATAGAGCAATGGAAAGTTGGAGGAATCTACTCTCAGAGATAAAAGCAGGAGGCAGAATACAAGTGGAGTTGTTTTAGGAGAAAGAAAATTGTCAGAATCAATAGTGGTGGAAACTATAAATACTCTTAAGTTCATGACACATCAGATATTACAAAATAAATAAAGATGGGGATTGAAAAAATAAGATTGTGAGGTGTAATTCATTGTTAGTTATGTGAATATTCTACAAGTTGAGAATATACCTCATTATTTAATCAGCAGTTTTCACAGTGTGGCCTCTGACCTCTGGGCATTTCTAAGAACTTCCAGAGAACCCAGGACATTCAAATTGTTTTTATAATAATATTAGGGTGTTATTTACCTTTTTCCTCATGTAGACATTTGTATATATGATGAGGTAATGGTGGGTAAAGGGGTGGTCACCTTAAATAAATCAAGGCAATGGTACCAAACTGTTCATAATATGTCTTGTCACCATGCACTCAAAAGAAAACAATGCACCAGAGAGCCCTGATGATATGGGCCTGGAGGGAGTTTCCTGATCTGTGGGTTGCAGAGACCGTGGGGAAAGCGTAGTATCTGGGCCAGAATGCACCATTCCTTAAGGCACTAGGGGAGGGAGTGCCCTGACCCCTTGCATTTCCCGGGTAACATGATGCCTCACCCTGCTTCTACTCACTGTCTAACCAGTCCCAATGAGATGAACCGGGTACCTCAGTTGGAAATGCAGAAATCACCCCCCTTCTGCATTAGTCTCACTGGGAGCTGCAAACTGGAGCTGTTACTATTCAACCATCCTACCTAGAAATCCCAGGTATTATTATTAATGCCATTTTACAAAATGGTAAACTGAGGCACGGAGAAATCAAGCAATAGCTAGTAAGTAGTGGTAACCTCTTCACACTTTGAATATCCTAACCATCATTTTGAGATATCTCTCTAGCAATCCTACACCAGAACTACATTCTACAACTATGATATCCTGTCACCCAGGTACTGATCATAGTACTTAATAGTTTTTCAGCCTTTGTCCACCCCACCTATAGTTCCTGTGTCTATTGTTGCCATCTTTATATCCATGAGTACCAAATGTTTAGCTCTCACTCGTAAGTGGCAACATGTGATATTTGGTTTTCTCTTCCTGTGTTAATTTGCTTCAGATAACGGCCTCCAGCAGCATCCAGGTTGCTGCAAAGATGATTTCATTCTTTGTTCTTAGTATTGCTTGTAGTATTCCATGGTGTATATGTAACACATTTTCTTTATCCAGTCCACCATTGATGGTCACCTAGGTTGATTTCATGTATTTGTTATTGTGAATAGTGCTGCAATGAACATGTGGGTGTGTGTGGTTATTTAGTAGCATGATTTGTTTTCTTTTGTGTATATACCCAGTTATGGGATTGGTGGGTTGAATGATAATTCTGTTTTAAGTTCTTTGAGAACTCTCCAAACTCGTTTTCACAGTGGCTGAACTAATTTACATTCCCAACAACACCATATAAGTGCTTCTTTTTCTCTGCAGCTTTGCCAACATCTGTGTGGTTTTTTTTTTTTTTTTTTTTTTTTTTTTTTTTTTTACTTTTTAGTAATAGCCATCCTGACTAGTGTGAGATGATATTTCATTGTGGTTTTGATATCTCTTTGATGATTAGTGGTGTTGAGCATTTTATATATGTTTGTTGGCTGCTCATGTCTTCCTTTCAGAAGTGTCTGTTCATGTCTTTGCTCATTTATTAATGGGTTTATTTGTTTTGTTACCTGTCCAGTTACTTAAGTTCCTTATAGATTCTGGATATTATACCTTTATTAGATGTATAGTTTGAAAATATTTTCTCTTATTCTGTAGGTTGTCTAATTTGTCAATAGCTTCTTTTGTTGTGCAGAAATTCTTTAGTTTAATTAGATCCTACCTGTTAATTTTGGTTTTATTGTAATTGCTTTTGAGGACTTAGTCATAAATTCTTTCTCAAGGCTGATGTCCAGAATGGTGTTTTCTAGATTTTCTTGTAGGATTCTTATAGTTTGAGATCTTATATTTAAATTTTTAACCCATATTAAGTGAACTTCTTTACATGGTGAAAGGTAGAGGTCCCATTTTATTCTTATACATATGGCTAGCCAGCTATCCCAGCACTATTTATTGAATAAGAAGCCCTTTCCCTATTGTTTATTTTTTTTTTGCACTTTGTTGAAAATCAGTTGCCTGTAGGTATGTGGCTTTATTTCTGAGTTCTGTATTCTGTTCCATTGGTCTATGTGTCTGTTTTTGTACCAGTGCCATACTGTTTTGATTATTGTAGCCTTACTGTATAATTTGAAGTTGGGTAACATGATGCCTCCAGCTTTGTTCTTTTGGATTAGAATTACTTTGGTTATTCAGCCTCTTTTTTGGTTCAATACAAACTTTAGACAAATTTTTTTTTTCTGTAAAAAATGTCATTGGCAGTTTGATAGGAATAGCATTGAATCTGTAGATTGCTTTGGGGAGTATGGAGATTTTAACAATATTGATTCTTTCAATCCATGAGCATGGAATGTTTTCCCATTTACTTGTGTCATCTATGATTTCATTCAGCAGTGTTTTGCAGTTTTTCTTATAGAGTTCTTTCACTTTCTTTGTTAGTTTTATTCCTAGGTATTTTTGTGTGTGGCCAGTATAATTGGATTGTCTTCTTGATTTTGCTTTCAGCTTGAACATTATTGATAGGCAGAAATGTTACTGATTTGGGGATATTGATTTTATATCCTGAAACTTTATTGAAGCAATTTAGCAGAGTTTCAACTTCTAATCCAGTAAGTATTGATAAATAGTAATACACATAAATAAAAGCTCTTTATGACTCTCAGTGATTTTTAAGAGTCTAAAGAAGTCTTGGGATCAGATAAATGTGAACTAGAAAATAGGAATTATGTTAAGGTAATTTTATGACTACAATGTAATAAAACTACCAACTGGTTAAAATATACATTTTAAAAAGAATTCAACTACTATGAAGATTAAAATGTCTATGTTTGTCTAATTGAAAATAAAAATTTAAAGCTCAACAACTTTAGAAATAGCAATAATGAATGTCCTGTTTATGTACTCTTGAGATATGCCCAATGAAGAGGCTTAGAGGCAGATTCCAAGCCTTAAGTGTTGATGTTATTAATTTTTTTTTTTTTTTTTTTTTTGAAAGAAAGGAAAAGAGAGGAAAGAAAGTGAGAGTGAAAGAAAGAAAAAAAAAGAATGTACGAGAGAAAGAAAGAGGAAGAAAAAGAGGGAGAGAGAACAGGATTCTTGTTCTACTGCCC
>CAUYLG010019375.1:0-40736 GCA_963573385.1 Cacajao melanocephalus | reverse complement strand
TTAAACATAAGACCTAACACCATAAAAACCCTAGAAGAAAACCTAGGCAACACCATTCAGGACATAGGCATAGGCAAGGACCTCATGACCAAAACACGAAAAGTAATGGTGACAAAAGCCAAAACAGACAAATGGGATCTAATTAAACTCCAGAGCTTCTGCACAACAAAAGAAACAATCGTTAGAGTGAACCGGCAGCCAACAGAATGGGAAAAAATTTTCTCAAGCTACCCATCTCACAAAGCGTTAATACCCAGAATCTACAAAGAACAAAAGCAGATTTACAAGAAAAAAACAAACAGACCCATCAAAAGGTGGGTGAAGGATATGAACAGACACTTTTTAAAAGAAGATATTTATGTGGCCAACAAACATATGAAAAAATGCTCATCATACTGGTCATTAAAGAATTGCAAATCAAAACCACACTGAGATAATATCTCATGCCAGTTAGAATGGCGATCATTAAAAAATCTGGAGACAACAGATGCTGGAGACAATGTGTAGAAACAGGAATACTTTTACACTGTTGGTGGGAGTGTAAATTAGTGCAACCATTGTGGAAGACAGTGTGGCGATTCCTCAAGGACCTAGAAATAGAAATACCATTTGACCCAGCAATGCCATTACTGGGTATATACCCAAAGGATTATAAATCATTCTGTTATAAATACACATACACATGTATGTTCATTGCGGCACTGTTTACAATAGCAAAGACCTGAAACCAACCCAAATGTCCATCAATGATAGACTGGACAAAGAAAATGCAGCACGTATACACCATGGAATACTATGCAGCCATAAAAAAGGATGAGTTCATGTCCTTTGTAGGGACATGGATGAATCTGGAAATTATCATTCTCAGCAAACTGACACAAGAACAGAAAACCAAACACTGCATGTTCTCACTCATAGGTGGGTGGTGAACAATGAGAACATATGAGCACAAGGAGGGGAACATCACACACTGGGATCTGTTGGGGGATGGAGGTCTGGGGAGGGGTAGCGGGGCGTGGGGAGGTTGGGGAGGGATAACAATGGGAGAAATGCCTGATGTAGGTGACAGGGGGATGGAGACAGCAAACCACCATGGCATGTGTATACCTTGCAACAATTCTGCAAGATCTGCACATATACCCTCGAACTTAAAGTACAAAAAAAAGAAGAAGGAAAAAAAAGAAAACAATGTAATTTTAAAATGAGCTGAATGCCTTAACAGACACTTCACTACAGAGCGTATATAGATGGGGGAAAAGCCTATGAAAAGATGCTCTACCAGAAAAATGCAAACTAAAACACCAATTTGATACCACAACACACCTATTAGAATGGCAAAATCCAGGACATCAACAACACTAAATGCTGGCAAGGATGTGGAACCAACAGGAACTCTCATTCATTGCTGGTAGGAATGCAAAATGATACAGCAATTTTGGAAAATAGTTTAAACGTGTCTTAAAAAGTTCAACCTACTCTTGCCTTATGATGCAGCCACCACACTCCTTACCATTTACCCTAAGGAGCTGAAATTTTATGTCTAGAAAAAAACCTGCCTACAGATAATTGTAGCAACGTTACTCATAATTTTCTGAACTGGGAAGTAACCAAGATGTCCTGCAGTAGGTGAACAGATAAACTGTGGTACATCAGACAATGAAATATTATTCGTCCCTAAAAAGAAATGAGCTATCAAGCCATGAAAAGACACGAAAGAAACTGAAATGTATATTACTAAGCAAAAGAAACCAACCTACATACTACACAGGCTACATACTATATGATTCCAACTCTGACATTTTGGAAAAGGCAAAACTACCGAGACAGTGAAGAAATTTGACAGGGTTAGCAGGGAGGAAGGGATGAATAGGCAGAACAGAGAGAATTTTTAGGGCAATGAAACTACTCTGTATGATACCATAATGTTGGGTACATGTCAGTATACATTTGTCCAAATCACAGAATGTGCAACACCAAGAGTGAATCCTAATGTAAACAATGGACTTTAGATAAAAGTGATGTGTTGGTGTAGGTTCAATTATTATAACAAATGTATCACTCTGGTGGAGGATGTTGATGATGAGGGAGGGTATGCATGTGCTGGGGCAGAGGGTAAATGAAACATCTCTGTACCTTCCACTCAATTTTGCTGTAAACTGAAAACTAAAAAAAAATAAAGTGTATATATAAATATAGATAGATTTTACTTTTATAAATATCTATCTATCTATCTATCTATCTCTCTAATCTGGATCTGCTTTGGGTTTCATTTTTGTTTAAGGAAAACTGGGCCAGGCATGGTGACCAACACCTGTAATGCCAGCACCCTGGGATGCTGAGGCAGGAGGCTCACTTGAGCCCAGAAGTTCAAACCTGGGCAAGACTGTGAGATTCTGTCTCTACAAAGAAAAAAAATATTACACACACACACACACACACACACACACACACACACACACACATTTTAAAGGGAAACAGAGTGTAAATCTACCAATTCCTTCCTGTCATTTAATTGTAAACCAACTAACACCCACCCATCCAAACCTAGTGCTAGAAAAGAAAAAAGAAAGGTGTTGACAGAGAGGTCTCCAGTCTTCGACACCTTCTGTTTCAGCCACTCCTGCAAATGCTATCTCTTCACTTTTCTTACCTATGTAGCCCACTAGGAGTTAACAACTGTCAGGCAGGCAACAGTCACTGTGGCCCAGAGGTCAGCAATCTTATTAAATCCCTATGCCACCACTGGGACTAAGTAATGCCCACACTGCTCAGAGCAAGGCAGGGGGAAAAATGATTGAAGAGACAGAGTTAGAAAAGCCAGAGTGGAAATGAAAAACGAATAAGAACTGAGTGAGAGTAAGTGGTAGAAAAACCAAATACATCCACACATGGACTGTCTCTACCTTTCTTCTAAGAATACAACAATCAGCTGGGCGCAGTGGGTCACGCCTGTAATCCCAGCACTTTGGGAGGCCAAGGCAGGTGGATCACGAGGTCAGGAGTTCAAGAGCACCCTGGCCAACATAGTGAAACCCTGTCTCTACTAAAAATACAAAAAATTAGCCAGGTGTGATAGCAGGTGCCTGTAATCCCAGCTACTTGGGAGGCTGAGGCAGGAGAATCGCTTATACCCAGGAGGCGGAGGTTACAGTGAGCTGAGATCAAGCCATTGCACTACAGCCCAGGCAACAGTGCGAGACTCCATCTCAAAAAAAAAAAAAAAAAAAAAAAAGAATACAAGGATCAAGAAGGCATTTGGCGTAATCAACCAACCACTCCAACTGGGAAACTCCCCTAAAACAGAGCAGAAGCTTACATTTTTGTGATAGATGTCATTCTACTGTAAATACACTGCCCACACCCAGAAGTACTGGTGTAGTCATCCTTTGGCATTTTGTAGATAAGTTCTAAAATTCTGCAAGTATGAAACATATTGACATTTACTTTTATAATGGCAATGTTCCAGGATAGAATATACTGTCTTTCATTTTAATGAATAAGAATTGAGTTGGAACAAATACACATGATATAGCTTCTCATTTTTAAATCTCATTTACATATGTTAAATATATTATTAAACAATCTTTCTAGTATTGTCTTACCTATACAATTACAGGTTTATGTCTTGTTTGTAAATGTTCATAGTTGAGGGAGAAGCAACAATCATTGAGTCCATTATAAAGATCATAATATTAGGTACAGAGACCTAGCGATCATTTTCAAACACATTATAAATTGAACAGAAGTGGTTGGCTTTATTTGTTAAGAAAAAAGTTTTACTTCATAATGCATAAAACTTCACTTATTTCAAGAAAAAGCCTCTATAAGTACATTCAAGATTATAATCATATTATATTCTTCTTAAAGTTTTAAAAATAGCATGTGACAAAAGAGATACAGCTAATCTAAAGATACCAGGAGGGTAAGGCCATGGCATGTGAAAAGCCATCGAAGGTGATTATCTAGCTCAGGGAGGTCACCTCAACTCGAGAAGAGATCAGTATGTGTGAGGGGAATTAGACTTGCTCTTGATGGCACCAGATAGCAAAATAAAAACAATGGTTAGGTAGTTTAGGGAAATAGATATCAACTTAAAATGAAAATTTTTATTTTGAAAAATTACCATGACTTGTAAATAGGAAGAGCTTCATAAATAAGTGTGTAAGGATTGTCTAGAAAGAATACCTAGAAGGATGGTTATAGTCTGACTTAAGACACCATAATAGTTCAGGGCCTTTTGGACCAGATAGATTATGATATGAGATCACTGGAAATGTTAACCACATATAGAATAATGACATGCACTACTTGGAAACACTCTAAGGACTAATCAGCAACTGAGCTGCTTGCTGCCAATGCCAAATGGTCATCCAAAATTTAAGTTACTAACATTTGTTTCCTTTTTCTCAAAATATGGTTTTAATCAGAACAGGACTAAGCAAATGAACCAAGAAAATACTCTAAACCTTCAATATGGCACCAACACAGCTCAAATACTTTATTTCTCTTTTCTTCTAATCCCTAGGCCATTTTCCACTGGCAGAGAAGATAGAACAGACTGAATAAACACAACAGAAAAACTGGTTTGATCTCTCAAATCAGCAAGCCACTTCTGTGCCCTTTCAGCTGACATCACAAATCACTTTACTATAATTTTCTGTAGTTTCTTTATAAACAATGCCTTAAGTAGTGGATTAAGTGGGGGGATATGCTTAAGGAATCAGCCTTTTCCCATTGGTGTTTCACAGTCATGTGATTGGTCGTTTCTACTTACTGATGTGTATATGATACCTATTCATTAGCTATTCTGCTGTAAAGAAGCTGGACTAGACAGCTTTAAGTTCTCTTTCAAACCTAAGAGCTGATTAACTTATGCAACTTGGAAATCAAAGCTGAATCAAACTACAAACAATATACCAAATCAAAAGATTTTTGAAATACTGATATTTTGCCTCTACTCAAGAAGACAGAGTGTATTTCAATTACTGATTAATCCAATATCTGAATACCTACTATGTGCTAGACACTTTTCTAATAACTAGGCATATGGCAATAAACTAAAGAAATAATGACACATTTGAACAGCTCTAAAATACTCGAACTATAAAAAACCCAAACTATTATAAACATTCATTCATACAGAAAGATTACATAATGTATATATGTATATATACTTCATGTATAAGTCATATAGTAAAATATGATCTAAGAATTTGCAAAGAGAGCAAAATTCTATCAAAACTTAATAGATTAAGCACTAAATGGATCAGAAAGGTATATAATAACTATTCAAAAGCTGAACAGTACTATTCCAATGCCTAATGCATGGATCTATCATCAGACACAGATGATATAATCAGAAACTATTTCCTGTAAGTGATTTTCTATTTATTATGAACCTTTAATTAACAAGCATGCATTGGGTGTCTAATAGCTGTTAATTCTACCATTCATTCTACCTTTAAGTGCTTACTATATGCAAGTTCCATGGTGAAATATAAAGATAAAAGACATTGTCCCATATTTCAAGTGGTTCAGAGCATACTAGCCAAAATTAGACAACATACAAATACAGAAATCATAATGTGGTTTAAAAACTGTAAGTCAGGAATTTTGAGTGTAATGTACAATACTGCATTAAATACATATTCAGTGCCACCAATCGTGAAATACACTATCATGTTATAAAAAGAAAATAGGAAATAATAGATAAAAATGATAAAGGAATAACATACTATACTAGGGAAGAAAAGAGTGCCAATTAACCAAGATGCATCATTAATTGTAAACACTTGAGAGATTTTAAAATGAAGAAAAATTTGTTTATTAGCATCAAAGAGAAATGATACTAACTAAAAGTAATTAACAGCTTTCTATAAATACAGGACTATACCTGAAGGAAAATTATCTACGCTTGCAATGAAGATTAACACAGTCAACAGACTTAGAAATGCAGCATGATGCAATGTCAATTTCAGCAGCATATAGTACCATATTGACCTTGAAAGTGATCTTGGAAAGCATCCTTACTCAGATGCTTATTTGGTACCATCCCCAGTTTTGCCATCTCCTAAGAGACAATTACTCCCATAAAAATCTGCACATGTTTATTTTTCCTTTCAGTTTAGAAACCACAGTTGTATTTTATAAGTTTTTAAGGGCAAAAACTATCTTATTGACTTCCAAATCCTAGCTTAGTGCTTCTTTAATGAATTAGCAATGACTCTCAACATATCTGAAACAACAGACATAAGACAATCAAGATTGGTCTATAAATGATAGAGTATTAGGTAGGGCATAAAAGTAACAGACTCTCAAACTTCTTAGCCCCAGTTTTACACTAAATATATCCCATCAAAGAACTGTTTGCTGGTATTACCGGAGAGTTATAAATAGCTTCATCACCTAACTTACTAAATTGGCAGAAACACTGTGTCTGAAACAAGGATTAAAATACAGCTCTAAAGACACAAAGAGAAAGGAAACACTTGCAGAATAACACCCTAGGCAAATAATCAAATTTTAATTGGGGGCTGGGACTTTCTTTCTAAATGATAGCACAGAGGTAAACAGATGTGGTCGACATCTGAGTGTATTTTTAAAATGTAGCAGGTCACTGGTTAAGGACACGTAAAAATTAAGGTATTGACACCACAAAATACTTCAATATTATTGTCATGGCATCATGTAAAGAAAAGTCTCCATAGCAAGAAAAGTGCCAAGAGTATGAAACCTGTAAGGTAGCATGTGTATCTGGAGACGGGGCCACACAGAGGTAAAGTCCTGAGGTACTGTTATTACAAACAGGAATCTCCAAGATGTTTCTGATTGCCATTGTGGGTAACAACAGAATTACACATTCCATTTCTTTTGTGCTTACTATGTGCTAGATGTCATATACTTATTTCATTCTCATTACCATCCTTCACTCCACATTTCTAATGTTACCAGCTCGGCAATTATAGCATCTAAACTTCTCTCCAGCTGTCTCCACCTCTCCATCCCCACTACCACTACACTAAATTGGGCCCTCCTCCCCTTTAACATAAACCAATGAATGCATTTCCTTGCTAAACTCCTATTCTCAAGTCTTAGCCCTCTTCCAACTCATCCCCCATATTTCTGGTGGACTTTCTTTTAAAAATGCAAGCTATCACTCTTCCCAGTGCCACTCTTCTAAACCCTTAGCAGAGCATGCGAGTTCTGCATAAAATAGTTCCTGTCTGCCCTTCAAGACTTTACTGTCCCTTCCAACCTTTAGTTCTAGGCTCCAGCGAGGCAGCACTTTCATCGTGTTTTAGTACCCTACACATGCCATGCCACTCTACAGCTCCACGCCTCCTGCAAACTGTTATACACCCTACAAGACTCAACTCACACATCACTCATGTGAAGATTTCCATGACACAATCCCTCACCTCATCACAACCACCACCTGTCAAGAAATGACAACCTAAAAGTAGACATGTATTCTTCACACTTACAGAGCACATGGCTCATTCTGTGGAACTCAGTTGGTGTGAGTGTGGGGTACTGAACAGAAAAGTCTGGACGCCCACCCAAAGGGCATGCCTTAAACTCAGTTAATTTCACCATCTCTATGGTAGCTCAATTCCATCAGTGACAGAGTCGGCCAGAATGGAGAAGCCAACTCATACTCACTAACCAAAGACTAACGACATACACAGTCTTTAGCTCAGCAGCTAATCGGGGCAGCAGAAAAAGCATGTGAAATGACAGTGTCAACACGTTTCTTTTAGTCTTTATGGTATCTGATTCTCATTAGGTTCTGATCCTATTTATGCCCGAAGCATGCCTTATTTTTATAGCTTCACTGAGGTAAAATAGATGATTTCTTTGTCTGCCCTGCCTTGGGAGATGATTTTCAAAAAGCCAAATCCTTATATCTTTTCCTTTTCATTTTAATCTTCATAAAGACATGTTTTCACCACATCATGCCAGAAAATGAGTAACCGTGCTAACAGCACCTAAGAAAATATGCAAACTACTAGCATTTCTGAAGCCAAGAAGGATTTAACACATTGTCTTTATCTGATTTCCTTCCTAAAAATAAAAATTGAGTGAGTGTGTACCAGGAAGTATATTTTCAGTGGGTAAATATGTTCTTATGTATGTTCCACTTTACTCCAGCTCTTTCTAATTTCTTCCTAGAAATTATGTACTCACATGAAACTAGTTATTATGTTTATAGAAAATAAACATAAAGTCAGCATTTCAGCAGTAATACACATGAACAGCTATTCCTTTTGCCTGCGGTGTGTGTAAGACCAAAATATTTTAAAACATGGTATGCCACTTTGAGTTATTATCTGTTGTTGACTGCCACTAACTCTAATTTTGTATCAGCAGGAAAGAATATTGCTTGAAAATTTTAAATGAACTTATACATTTGGGTTCTCCATTGTCAAGTTTTCCTAGCAGACAATTCTTCTGGGTAATAATATAGACAGTGCTGGATGAATCCAACTCCCTTGCTTAGGACATCTACTTTTCTAACCAGAATGCAAATGCAAAAATTAGTTACTTCAAAATTTCACAGAATGTTGTTGTAGAAAAAAAAAAATTTAAAGAAAAGAGAGGAAAGATAAAGACATCAAATGCTAACAAATGGGACATGAGGAAGCTTCAGACAGAGATTAACAATTGCCTCAAAATCATCCAGTGGCATTGTTATTTGAATAATATTAACCACAGACAGACACCACAGTACACAAAGGCTGTTCTGAATTAGAAAAGCTACTGAATGTGCTAAATCACACACAATATACTGAGCCACTAGCACACAAGGGATTAAATATCCAGCAACCTAGCTGGGCCAGAAATGAATCTCAGAACATGTTTGTAGTAAACCAGTAGACCTGGTTCCTGCCTACCCCATTACTCAAATATGCTGTCTTCCAGCTCTTTTGGATTGGAAAAAAAATAATTTTATGCTGGGTAACATAATAGATAGGGATATATGAAGAAAATCATCCTAAAAATTTCATCCTTAATAAGAGATTTGTATCTTTTTTTTTAATAGACAGAGTTTCACTCTTGTTGCCCAGACTGAAGTGCAATGGCACGATCTCGGCTCACCATAACCTCTGCCACCCGGGTTCAAGCAATTCTCCTGACTCAGCTTCCAGAGTAGCTGGGATTATAGGTGCCCACTACCATGCCCAGCTAATTTTTGTATTTTTAGTAGAGATGGGGTTTCACTACATTGGCCAGGTTGGTTTTGAACTCCTGACCTCAGGTGATCCACCTACCTCAGCCTCCGAAAGTGCTGGAAAAGAGGTGTGTATCTTAAACAACAGGCAAAGTATTAGAGAGCCATATGTCTTAAAGAAGGGATACTGTCAGCCGGGAGCTGTGGCTCATGCCTGTAATCCCAGCATTTTAGGAGGCCGAGGCGGACAGATGATGAGGTCAGGAGTTCAAGAGCAGCCTGACTGACACAGTGAAACCCCGTCTCTACTACAAATACAAACATTAGCTGGACATGGTGGCACGCCCCTGTAATCCCAGCTACTCAGGAGGCTAAGGCAAGAGAATCAATCGCCTGAACCTGGGAGGTGGAGGTTGCAGTGAGCTAAGATTGCACCACTGCACTCCAACCTGGGAGACAGAGTGAGATCAGTTACAAAAAAAAAAAAAGAAGAAGAAGAAGAAGAAGGGATACTGTCAAGAGGGGTTTAATAACCTTTTCCTAAATATTTTTGCTTAATTCAGTTTCTTAAGATTACCAAGAACAAAACAAGGAAATGCATTCTTGGGGAGTCCAAGATTCAGATTCTACATCTAGTTTCCTCCCTTGGTGACACTGGGTTTCTCACTTCTTTAGATGTGAGTTTTTTCATGGTTAAAAAAAGAAAAGTGTAATTAGCTTATTCTAAATTCTCTCGAGTGTACAAAAACAGCTTGGAGTTTATTATTACATAATAGACTTCTACTTTTTAAAGTGAACAAATTAGAATAAAAAATACAGATTTCAGTGAATGCACTTTGTATCCACTGGAAGAATGAACTCTAGCTATCCTATAAAGATGGTGGTCACTGTTTTCCCTTAGAATTCTCCAAAGGTGACTTTATAATGTCCCTTAGCAATATACTTTCATATTAAGAGAAGGAGAAGAAGCAGAATAAAATGTTATACAAATTATGCAAATCAATGCATAGATGGAGTCTTGGCTAACACAAACCAGAAGAAATGGCCTTTTTAACATTTGGGGAGGGAAGTACAGAAAATGCATCAGTTCTTAATAAAGAATAAAAGTGCTGAATCTGTTCCACAGCAAATAACTACAGAGAGGGTTAGGAATAGAAGGTGAAATCCTGACTTTGGTTTCCTCTCTATTATTACACCTCTAAAGCACCATTTCCCAAACATTGTTCTATGACATTGTTCTATGAGATGTTCGCAGATGCTTCTCTGAAAAAGGGGCTCTGTGACCAAATGCAGAAAGAAACAGTTAAATAGGTTTCTCCATGCTGACCTTTTCATAGCCATGTAGGCCAAATACAGATCTGTATCTCCCAAAGAGGAATACATAATGCATCAGCACCCTGCCTTTGCCTCCCCACAACTGAAATACCTATTAACTCTTCCTGAAACAGAAAAGAACACTCTTCTACCTACTAGAATACTAAAAAAAAAAAAAAACGAACTAAGTGTTCCCTCAAATTCCCACCAGCCCACCTCAGTATTTTCCTATACACAAAATTTAAACTCTACTTCACGTTACTTATCATGGAAGTTTCACACTTAAATAGTTTAGTGAATAATAAAATATGTGAAAGAAAGAAAGGAAACCCCTCTTCAATTGTATTGCCCGCAACTCTTTCAGAGTATGTCAGATTCACTGTTTAAAGAATGAGATTAAATTACCATTATTTCAAAAGGTTTTTTTCTTTGGCAGATGACGGAAATACACTACTATGATACTCTGCACCATAAACATGAATTCATTCATCTACCCATTTCCCTCCTCACTACCGCTCTCCCCCAACACACACACAGGTCTCACAGGCATACAATTTCACGATAAAATGTATCAGGAACAGAAAAGCAGCACAATCAAAGTATTGCTCAGGCAGTTTCTCCTTATACGACCTGCAGCTTAAGGGAAGGTCAGCAGCATAAAAAAAATAATGACTTTGAAATGTGTGTCATGAAACCGAGATATTTATCAGTAAGCCTGACAAGAATAAGGTGAGAGCCCATTTCAGCTGGCCAGAATGACTGCTGTACATCACACTCGGAGGCAGCAAGCCAAGACAGAATGAGGGTTACCAAGTTGTTATGGTAACTACATTGTAGCTGGTTCCATAAAACATTAGCTTTTCTATCCCAGGGCCCGTATTTAAAATTCAATGCAAGTCAAGGTCTGTAGTCCAAATGAGGCAGCTAGTGGTCCGCTCAATCTACAATAAACCATGCCAAGAACGAACTCCATTTGTGCAGAGCACAGCAGCAGCCACAAACCAACAAGCTCAACTGCTGCAAGCCAAAGGCCTTGTTCTGTTAACCCTCAGCCCTGTGATATCATGACCAAAGTGGCAACCTACTCCAGCTGACCTCACCGATGGACCAGCACTAATTAAAAAGGGAAACAAAACAAAGATGCAGAGCAAACGTCAGAGAAACTACAGCTGAAAGCAAAATCAGAGGTAGAACAGTCCTCAGTACATGTAGATCAGCATTTAAGGCAGAGGCTTCAGAGCCCAAGAGATTCGACTTGAATATCACCTCCCTTGCTGAGTGCTTGTGTGACCTAGAGAAAGAGCCTTCTTTTCACTTTGGCCTACCTGCACTAAGGCAATAATAATTGTAGGGTTGCATAGTGGTGACAAGTATGAGCACTGACATCAAACAGCCTGGATTCGAATCCTTTTCCTGCAGCTGACTAGCTGCGTGACTTTAGGCAAGGTACTTAACCTTTCCCAGGTTACTTGCCTCTCAGTGCCTTCAACTGTAAAATAAGGATACTGACACCTATTCCTTACAGTTGTTGTGAATATTACAATAAGACATTGCTTTGCCTGCAACATAAAATGAACTTAATACATGTTTGCTATTGCTATCATTCCGGTGGTGACAATTATTACCATTGATGGTAGAGAGATTGGCCCCCATCCCCAAAGAGGCCTACATCATAATCTCTGGAACCTGTGACTATTACCCTATTTGTCAAAAGAGACTTTGTGGATGTGATAAAGTATCTTGAGATAGGATTATTATCCTGGATTATTCCAGATGGACTCAACATAATTGCAAGGGTCCTTATAAGGTAAAGAAAGAGAAAAGGAAGCAATGACAAATATAGAGGTTAGACACAGAGAGAGAGATCTGAAGATGGCACACTGCTGGTTTTAAAGATGGAAGAAGGAGCCACATGCCAAGGAGTGCAGGCAGCATCTAGAACCTGGAGCAATTGGAAGGAATGCATCCCTGCTTACACCTCACCTTGACTTTAGAACGTTTGTCCTCTAGAACTGTAAGATAATGAATGTGTCTTGTTCTAAGCTACTGTATTGGTAGAATTTGTTACAGCAGCAGGATACTAATATACTACTTTATTAATATATAAAATGGGAAAGTGTAGGAAAAACATGACACATAGTAGATACTGAATAAATGATGGCTGGGGAGCTATAGTTGAGAGATGGCAGTAACAAAGGGAGACTCCATGCCTCTCCAAGCAACCATAGGTGATACGGTTTGGATCTGTGTCTCTGCCCAAACCTCAGGTGGAACTGTAATCCCTAGTGTTGGAGGTGGGGCCTGGTGGGAGGTGATTGGATCATGGAGGTAGATCCTTCATGAATGGTTTAGCACCATCCCCTTAGAGCTGTTCTCATGATGGTGAGCAAGTTCTTATGAGATCTAGTTGTTCAAAAGTGTGTAGTACCTCCCCCTCCCCCTTCCTCCTGCTCTAGCCAAGTGAAGTGCTGGCTCTCCCTTTGCCTTCCACCATGATGTAAGTTTCCTGAGGCCTCCCCAGAAGCCAAGCAGATGCCAGAATCATGCTCTCTTCACAGCCTGCAGAATCATAAGCCAATTAAATATATCTTTATAAATTACTTAGCCTCGGGTATTTATTTTTAGCAGTGCCAGAATGGACTAATACAGCAGCCCTCTAGTATGCCATGGCAGCTAATGCTCATTACCTGCCGCAACCTGTACACTTCCTACTGCATGTCAAACAGCTGGAGATAGATACTGTCTTCTAACCACTCATTCTTAGATAATTCTACCTGAAGTAGTCCAGGCAACTAAATGAACCAGAAGAGGAAGTACCATCAGCCAAGAAGAGGCTGAATTCTGAAGATGTGCGGATCTACACAGGAATAGCATTGGGCCCAAGGCTGTCTTGTAACTAAGCAGGAGAAAGCCACAGCACATAATTTCTATAGCTCTTGTTACAGTTTTTTGTTATAACGGTGGGTGTGTTAAGCCTCAGGGGCAGCCTCAGGAAATAGAACCGCTCTGACTTTCTCCTACCCTCCTTTCACCTGTCCCAAGGCAGGACTCTACTCTTCCCTGCCTTTCTGATTGTCTGTCATAAGACCCTCATTCCAAAGAGAGTCTGGCTCCATATCCTAGAGGAAGGAATGCTGAGTCATGAAGTTTCCATAAAACCCAAGACAATGGGGTTCAGGGAGCTTCCAGATAACTGAGCACATGGAGGTTCCTGGAGGGTGGCACACCCACAGAGAGCATGGACGTTTCCCCTATACCTTGTCCTGTGCATTTCTTCTATATCCTTTGTAATATCCTTTATAATAAACCAGTTAATGTTTAAAAAGAAAAAAAAAGAAGCACTTCTACTTGCCTTGGGTCAGGTCTAAGACCACCGACCCTACAAATTTGATAACATCCATAATAAGGGGCCTCCAGATAATCCCCAGTGAGGTGTGAGACACAAAATTTCAAGAGCCTGCACCAGCCAATATTGATCGCAGCCACTAACACAGGAGCGATCATAAAAGCTGTTTCCCCTCCCTCCTGTTCCAGCTGATGTCCAGTGTGGATAGAATATTACAATCTCTCTTGGCAGTGTGTCTGCAAGTACATCAGTGACATGGGAGGGGGCGGTGAGTTCATTCCACTCCCTCTGCAAGGGACTTGGCTTCCTGCTGCCTGGATGTTATATGCGTAGAGGAGAGGCAGCTTTAAGTGAGAGTACTGCACAGACACAGTGGTTAGAGTGGTGTTAGAAACAACACTCCCAAATCAGGTTCAGGAAGATGGATGAGAGATCTGCAATAAAGAGACTAGGAAGGGAAAATAATACAGCAGAGAAACAAAGGGACAGAATAAATGACAGAATCAACTGATTATTCACACTGGGGAAATACCAGTCAGAGCTGCTTCTTGAGGACCTGCATACACCTTCCTGAATATAGCCTTAGTTTTACATTGCATATGGCTTAAGGTCTCAGCCTTGGAATAGTCACCTTGGTGATTATGGAGGGTCAGGTAACAACCCAGTTGCTTTCTTGGGCACCCAGAATAATGTCTGATGTAATATTTGTCTTGAAATGATCTCTCTATGTGGGTCCACCTCTAAAATTATGGTCTTCAGATCCAAGTCTTTTAAATAAAAGACATTAAAAAGGATACAAGAAATAAAGTTTGACTCAAACTCGTCCTCCAAATAGACAAAATATTTATTAAGAAAAGAAAGGCATAAACAAGCAAAGTTGAAAAGGAAGATGCTGTTATCTTAGATGAGATTGCATCCTTTTTTCTTCTGTTAGGATTTGCATTTACCTAAACATCATCTATACATGAAGATGTGGCATGCAATTCTGACTGAGGGGTAATAATAGGTGGAATAAACCATAGAATGTCATAATTTTCAAACTCCATGCCAAGGATCCCTCAGAGTTTTGGGGTGGGGTGTGCATGGAAGAGAGGGTGGAGAACTGGAATCCTGCCCCTCTTCTTGCTTCAAATTGAACTTTGTTTTAATTTTGAGTTTGCGGACAAAATAATGCATCTAACCTAATGTAACCTTCTCATATGCCAGCAAATAAAAAGAACTGAAGACACGATGCCCAATTTGCCCAGGACACCAGGACACTCCAGGTTTATGCTGGATGACCCACTGTAAGTTTGAATAGCACCTCCACAAAGAGACACTAAATTACATAGTCATCAAGCTAGAGACACTACAGGCTGGCCTAAGGTCCTACATTCATATGAGATTCAGCCAGTACCCGAACATGCCTCCTAAGATTCTTCCTACTACACAGTATTTTTCTCTTGTCAACAGAAAATGTTTCACTTATTTCCTTTTTGTTTTTATTTGCTTCACCAGCAGGGGAAAAATTCCATTAAAACCTAATAGCAAGCTTGGAAATTTTTTAATTGTCACTGGATATTTTTCCTAGTTTATACCACACTGATTCTTTGCCTTGGATATGAGTCAAACACCATAGAGCTTGTTTGTATGATCCTTTTGAAAAGTTAGATTAAGCTTTTTTTTCTTCAGTAGAGTTATGACTAAAACTGCGAAGTGAAAACTCTCTGGAAGTGATCCACAGAGGTATACCAGAGAACATAAGAGTCATATCACAGCATAAATAAGGTCCTGGTTTCTAGATTTTTTTAATTTTGGGTAACATGGCAAAAACTGTCTATAAACTGCCATGTGAACCTTAGGGCATGTATTTATAGTTTTATTCCATTTTTAGGAGTACTTCAAGTTGATAAGCTTTATTGTAGCGTTCCATGTTAACACTTTAGAATTTGTGGCTGACATCCCTGACCTGCCGTGGTAATTACTACCACTGCTTTTCAGAACAAGATCTTGTCAGTGCCTCCCTGAAACGAGCTCTGCCTTTTCCCTAACTCCTAGGGGCAAGCCCCATTTGGCCTATTAACATCCAAACAGGCTTCTTGCTAGCTAGTGGAAAAAGACTTCTGAAACTCACTGAAGATGAGACTATGCATTGTCCCACAAATGCTGACCCAGCCACATCAACGTCAGCATAGCCATGTAGCCTCCACATCCAGAGGCCTGCCTACAAAATGCAGATGCAGAGAGAAAAGAACAGGCATTATCCCAAACCCCTTATCAATATATCGTGTGCCCCAATACTGTGTGTTCCCAGGTTCCCAGCAATATGCTAGGTTGTTGACATGAGAAAATCTTATCAACCTCTGCTATTTTCCTAATGCTCAGATGAAAATCTACTGGTGTCAGAGAAAAAAAAAAACTAAGTATTAGAAATAGGCAATAAACAATGGAAAGTGATGGGGAAAAGCTACAGCATATCTTCCAGTAGCCCCTGGATTGGAACAGTTTGTTATTTTCTCAACTCTTGAAGCTTTAAAAATATTTATTGTGTATGCTCAGTGTAATAGATGCATAACTGAGATATGATTTCCTATTGTAACTGAGACTGCTCTCTAAGTAGAAAGATGAATAGATTATTTCATCTTGGAAACTGCATTACTTTTGAATTTCCTAGATTAAATCCAAAGATCTAGCAGGAAAAAAAGACCTGCATTCCTGTCTCTGCTCCAACATTAACCTGCTTGTGCAAATCTTTTTGCCTCCCTGGGCCTCCATGAGATGAACATACATACAATTAACTTTGTAGGATTACAAGTTAAGATCTTTTAGAGATATCTAAAGCTGTATATAAGAACATGCCTTTAAAGATGGACCACAGGAAAGTTGAACACTCTTATCTAAGAGGGCCAGGAAATTGTCCCTATGGCAAACTGATGATGTCCAATAGGAGTCTTGTGATATCTGTCTCATTTGAGTCTGTTCTTGCTCTCCTGAGCCTCAGTATATCTGGATGATGGAGAGAAAAGGTTAATGCAGAAAGAGAAACATGAAGATTCGTAAATTTATTGGCAGGGACAGGGGAGGTAATGAGGGACTAATTTTCTTTCCCAAAAACACTCAAATGTTCCCATATTCTTCCTAAAATAATGATAAACTATTTCAAAATTAAAACAAAAAGAACAAGTATGTGCCCACAGATGTAATTCCAACTGAGGTTTAATAGCAAACCGAGAAACTGGCCAAAGCATGGATCACTTTAACCTTGAGAGCATGGTTTCCTGACAGGACTATTTTGTTGGGGAAAAAAATATTTAAGGATGTGCACTTAGAGAATTATTCCTCCCTAGTCATTTATTTGGCAGGAAAACCTGTTCTGCTTCATGTAATTAACTGATTAAAAAGTGGTATTTGATTGAACCCTGGCTATACAAAATGATCTTGAGCTGATTGAAGGACACATTCAAACCCTTCAATTGGGAATGTTTGTGTTTGGAATAATAAATCTTCACTCAAGGAGAGGATGAACAGTCCTATTTATACAATTTCAACATCTATAATAAGGCATTAATCCATTCCAGAGGTAGGGTTTATTAGTCCATTTTGAGAAAGAAAAAACATGATGACACTTTAACTCATACATACACTCCTGAGAAAAACGGGCACATGATCATTTATAATAACAATGGAAACAAAAATGATCACACCTGATCCATTTATGATATACAGAAGATACTGCATCATGTAACTACTAATTTACTATCACTACTGACTTTGTAGCAGCCCATTTCAAAGATGAGACACAGTAACACCAAATTAAGTGGAATGGAAGCATTTTCTGTAAAAATAATTCCTTCCATTCATGTCTTCCTAATAAAACAAGTAGATTGTGCTTTCTTTCCCTTCAACTGTTATTATTGCTTTTTAAATAAGTATCTCTCCTCCCTACATTGTAGAGGGATGACTAAAGTCCTATCACAGTTAAGAATGCCCCAGAAGAGTCTCTGTCCCATTGCCATTAAGGATTGGACTTAATCCTTAATCCTTAAGTCCAATTCAGTATGTGCTATTCTGCGAATACATCCACACAGGTTCCTAACAAGAACCCTAAAAGGGGTTCAGAATGCAAATGAAAAAAGCAACCACAACGTGGCCATTGATAAACTACATGCCTTTCTGAATCATAGATGTTAGCTCAAAAGTATAGAAATTAGTGCTGGCTTCTAATTCTGTTCTACTACTAATCAGTTTTGTGAACTCAAACTTCTGAGCTTTACTACAAGCCTCAGTTTAGTTACATGTAAACTGGTGACAAATACGTGTACTATGATGTACCTTCCAAAATTGAAGCTATCATATGCTAAAGGCCTTCTAAAAAATATCAAAAGAATTATATAAATGTAACAACACAATATATACCAAATAAGTATTTCCTATTAATATTAAACTGCCCTAGAAGCAGTAAAATATCCTTTTGTAGTCCTAGAGATTTTCTCTAAACCAATTTGTAGAAAGGGGAAATGATTTGTTCCTTCTCAGTTACTTTAACTGCTACCTTTTTATAGATTGTTTTTAACCAGAGTCCAAAATAGAATTTGAGCACTTTCATTCGCCAGGCCTTAGGGACTTTTCTGTTATCTCTCAGAGATGGTCTGACCCTGGTCATAGGCTATTTTAATTTACCCCCTATTGTCACAGCTGGCTGTCATAGCCTAGGTCCTTGGTCGAATGAATCAGGCCCTTGTACAAGAGGAAAAAATTTTTTTGAACAGGCAAACAGGAAGGGAATTAATCTGGTTTGAAAGTCAGACAAACTTTAAACACAGAGAGAGTTGACTGGAATAGCATGTAATTGCACCTCCTTATACATAAAGCTAATCAATTAGCAGTAAACTGTTAGAACTTTACCATTTGGCTTGATCATTTTGTGGCTTCCAAAGCAGCTTCCAAAGTCTCCCTCTCTAGCATACAGCAGCAGTGGGCTGTGTCTCTACCAGAAACAGAAACTGATAAAGTATTTCATCCTCCTCTATTTTATCTTCTCTGGGTCTAACAAAGCTTTAATACCTGCACAAGATACCAGACTTCACACTAGTTGGCAACATATCCAAGAAATAAAAATCCACATAACTAGGATTCTGACCATAAAACTACGTACCCAAGTGGTATTCCCATCATGCCCAAAGAGGCAAGCATGTTTTGAAGGCTGAAATGTAAACGGGATTATTTATCTGCCAAGCATGACAGGAGGGAAAATAAAATGTAGTGCTACAATCCTCACAATTAAAACTCAGTCAATTTATTGTCTGCTGTCTAGATGCTACATTTCAATCTTTATTTATAGAACTCATGCAAAAATAAAAAAAGAAAGGTCTGAACATCAGGCATACAACACAAATTCTATTATACTGATAGCAGGGAAGACATATAATGAAATCTTTTCCTGTCTACAAGGTCATCCTTCTAGTTGAACGAATTCACTTCATCCTTAAGTCCAATGCACTGTGTGCTACTCTGCAAATAAATCCATACACATTCCTAACAAGAACCCTAAATGGTGGTTCAGAATCCAAATGAAAAAATGAACCACAATGTGGCCATTGATAAATTGCTCCTTTTGGGTAAGCAACACAAAACAAACATTTTTTTCTAATTTAAGTATCTTTTAGAGGGCAATAAACTGCTTTATCAAAAAATTAAACTGTAACTCTAAGCAAAAAAACAGAAAAAAAGAAACTAATAACATGTGCTGGAGGTTAATTTTCAAGGGCTTGGATACATAATTTACCACTCACTTCTTTTTTTATTAACAGCACCGACTCATTAAAAACTTCAACTGCAGGGAGAGAGATCCAAGATGGCCGGTTAGCAGCAGCTCAGGATTGTAGCTCCCAGTGAAAGTGCAGAGAGCAAGTTGACATCGCACTTTCAGATGAATTTTTGTTGCCCACAGACTGGGAGATTCCCAGCGGAGGAGCAACACGGGTTGCCAACGTGACTTTTTTGGCCAGCGCGGCTGTTTTGCCAGCACCCCGGCACAGCCCTTCTCGGTGCGGAGTATACAGGACGGGGTGCCCTTTAAGTCAGGCTTGGCCAGTCCCATCCCCACAAGGAGAACAGCAATTGGAAGCGCTGAGGACTGAGAGTTTCACAGCAAGCACAGCAGAACCAGGAAGGTCCAGCTCTGTGGGGAAGGGGCATCTGCCAAAGGAAAACTAAGAAACAGAAAAAACTTCATCACCAGGCGGAGAGAGATCCAAGATGGCCGACTAGCAACAGCTCAGGATTGTAGCTCCCAGTGAAAGCACACAGAGCGAGTGGACGCTGCAATTTCAGATGAATTTCTGTTGCCCACAAACTGGGTACTACCCAGCGGAGGAGCTACACGGGCAGCCAGCGTGACTCTTTTGGCTGGCGTGGCTGTTTTACCGGTGCCACGATGCAGTGCGGCCCTTCTCAGTGCAGAGTATACGCAATTGGGTGCCCTTTGAGTCAGGCTCGGCTAGTCCCATCCCCACAAGGAGAACAGCAATTGGAAGCACTGAGGACTGAGAGTTTCACAGTAAGCACAGCTGAACCCAGGAAGGCCTAGCTCTGTGGGGAAAGGGCGTCCGCCAAAGAAAAACTAAGAAACAGAAAAAACTTCATCACCAACAAGCTGGACGTCCACTCAGACCCAATCTGAAAGTCGGCAATTACAAAGATGACAGGTGCATAACTCCATAAAAATGGGAAGAAACCAGTGCAAAAAGGCTGAGAACACCCAAAATCAGAATGCCTCTCCTCCTACAGGGGATTGCACCTCCTCATCAGCAAGAGAACAGGGCCTGATGGAGAATGAATGCGATGAACTGACAGAATCAGGCTTCAGACAGTGGATAATAAGAAACTTCTGTGAGCTAAAAGAACATGTACTAACCCAATGCAAAGAAACTAAGAACCGTGAAAAAAGATTTAATGAAATGTTAACGAGAATGGATAACTTAGAGAATAATATAAATGAATTGATGGAGCTGAAAAACACAACCAGAGAACTTCACGAAGCATGCACAAGTTTCAACAGCCGAATTGACCAAGCAGAAGAAAGGATATCAGAGGTCGAAGATCAACTCAATGAAATAAAACAAGAAGGCAAGATTAGCAAAAATAGCTCATCTAATTATCATACCAATTCAGAGACAGCTGCTATTATTATCCCCACTTTGCAGATAAAGAAACTGAGATATGGAGAAGTTAATTTTACCCTATTCATAGCACCTATAAGAAATGTTATATTGTGAAGCCTCAGCTCTTAGCTGACACCTAGTATTGCCTCTGCATTGAACAATTTTACATTAAAATGTTATAATCCTGACACCTGTTCTCAAAGGTAATATATATATGGCATCCCTGTTTAACATCCTTCAATAATCACTGCTACCTCCAGAATAAAGCACAAACCCCTTGATCTAGAATTTATATACTACATGGGCTGCCTACCCTTCTAGCTTCACCATGCTGTGCATGTCCCATGCACACGGTTCTGTTCCTGGGGACTGACTGTCCCCAAACTTTTCATGTTTCCTTGCCTTTGTACACTTGCAGTCACATCCTGAAACATCCCCCTCCGTTGTGTCCATCTGGCAGGTTCCCACTCATGTTTCATGACTCAGCTCAAGTATCTCCTCTTTGGGCATTCTTCCCTGATGCCTAGCCACCAGGCAGAATTGTCACACCCACCTCTGTTTTCATGCACCTTCTTCATACATTTAGTACAACTATGAATGTTTTATATTTTCAAAAAAGTAAAAACAAAAAAATGTTAGTTTCTCATCAGCGGTGAGCTCAAAAGCAACTACTTTGTCTTTCATCCTTGTCTTTTCAGCACTGAACAGAATAGATCTGCTTTGAGAATAAGCAGAGGAATTGGACAAGTGGCATTAGTGGAGTCAAATAATATACATCCCTTAAATACAAACTCTGAAAAGCTAGCACTCAGTGGTTGGCCAGACTGGACAACTATGAAGTCATTTACAAAGAGCAATTGCCATACCTTAATATGAGTTGACTGAAAAACTCCACGTGAAAGTTTCATTGTACAGAAATTCTACCTGTTCACACAGTTCCGAAGTGGAGTTTGACACCTGCAGGACACACTACAGCTCAGTACAGCCAGAAGGTGTGGTGAAGACAACTGGATGCAAAGTAGGGCAGGGTGAGGACGAATCCTAAAGGCTCATATGCATGGAGTAAACGGAATTTTGCCTGAATACTTTACCACCCCATTTCCCAGTTAGAATATCTTTCCTTCTATCTCTGCACATCCAAATGCCACCCTTCATAGTTCATATGCCACTTCCTCATTAAGCCTTCGGCATATCCAACCCAGATTTCTCCTCCTTTATCTGCTCCTCTCTACAGATACTCATACTTTTCTACAGCACTACACCTTTGCACAAATCTTACTTCACATACTAGAAATAAACTCATTAAGGTCAACATCCTTCCCCCCCACCAAACTCACCCCCCAGCAGCTAGCCTGAGCCTAATACACTGTAGTGTGAAGAATAAGGCACTCTCCAGATTCTGCAACTATTTTAAGCAAATATTTCAACTAAAATTCAGTGGAATCAATAAGCATTGAAACAAAATCATAATCATGTATTACAGCAATTCCAGGATAGACTTCAGGTGAGAAAACTTCTCTGCAGCCTTCCCAATATGCTAAATTTTTTACTTAAGCCCATGAACTGGATTAAGTTATCTAGAATTTTGACATAAATAGACATATTTTTTGTTGCTGTTTTTAAAACAGAGTCTCACTTTGTCACCCAAGCTGTAGAACAAGGGTGCTATGAATGCTCACTGCAGCCTTGACCTCCTGGCCTCAAGCCATCCTCCCACCTCAGTCTCCCAAGTAGCAGGGACTACAGGTGTGCACCACCATACCGAGAAAATTTATTTTTATTTTTTTGTAGACATGGAGTCTCATTATGTTTCCCAAGCTGGTCTCAAACTCCTGGGCTCAAGTAATCCTTTCTCCTCAGCCTCCTAATGTGTTGGGATTACAGGCATGATCCCCCAAGCCTGGCCAACCAACTTGTTATTTGTTACGAAGACATCACTTGCCTAGAGCAAGCTGTCAAGTTGCAAGTGTTTGAATTGCAATCACTTTCATCAAACGCAAAGAAAAAATTTCAAATGTATCATACCAAAAATATTGGGAAGACAAAGCATTTTGGGGATAGAGACAATGAGGATATTAAGGCAAAGAGAAGATACATGTCTTTAGCAAGGAAGTCTGGACTTATTTGATTATAAACTATAGCTCAAAACCTATAAGCTTTATATTTTAAAATGAAGGAAAGACAATAATGCAACCATACGCATAATTTTCAGACACAGTAAGACATTCCTCCAATGATTGGACTTCAAAAGGATCAATAGGACAATTGATGTTCCTGAGGATTAAGGACGGTAAAAGGTGCATGCTCAGAGTTGGCATTTTAATTTGAATCAGAGATAATATCATCATTCTGAGATATATCACTGAAAACGTAAACTTCAAACATGAATCAGACAGCCACAGTCATTTCATAATAATGCAGTATGCTACAATGGCACAGCATCACAAGAAAAACAAATACTGCATTTGTAATGTGAATGGCTGCCCTATATGCTAAAATATGCTTTATACTTGATATTTTCTCGCAAGTTTCCATATGTGGGCTTTGCCCTGGATTCTGCCAAGAGAAGAACCAGACGCTGATAATCTCTCTTCCTCGCTGAAAACGTTCATGCAATTTGGTGGCTAACAATAAGGAATATGAGCAAGCCCAAGGGCATCCAGTCTTTTTGTGGTGAGACATTCATCCCAGCTGCCACCTCCGCTGGAGTCACACATACTGTAAAGACTGAGTACAGGAAGGGATTTCTGGTAGCCAGAGAAAGGGGCAGTATCGCTGCCACACTCACAGAATCACCCTGCAGTATTTCCTCCCCTCCAACCCCCAACCATCCTAGAAGGAAGGAGGGACGGAAAGCAGGTGTTCAATAATAAAAATAATCAACAAGGACCAATCTACATTTGCAAAGTACTTTCGAGTCTGAGGCCCTTCCTACTTAATCTGATATACCATGAACCAAGGTCCATGATCAGCCAAGTTGGTCAGACCAATCATCATCCAGCGTAAGATACATAAAGGCAATAGAAGTTAATACAAATTAGAAAAACAAAATTAGCAAAGGCTGAATTAATGGGATGGTAACAATCAAAAAACATTTTTCTAAGGAACTCTTTCTCCTAGAATTAAAAATTCAAACCCAATAAGATCATTCATTTAAAATGCCAAGATTCCCAATTCCTTCTTCAGGTCTAAAATCCCATGCAATTCATAACCCCAGAGCTCTAAAAATCTGGAAGTTTTTCGTAACCTGACCTGAAATAAAATAAGACTACAGCTCTTTATCCCACTGTATTAGTTTTCTATTGCTTCTGTAACAAATTAACATGATCTTAGTGACTTAAAACTCAAATGTGTTATCTTATAGTTCTGGAAGTCAGAAGTTAACAGAGTTCTCACTGGGCTAAAATTCAAAGTGCTAGCAAAACTGCTTTCTGTGCTAGAGCCTCTAGGTGAGAATATGTCTCCTTACATTTTTCACCCTCTAGAGGCCACCTGCATTTCTTTTACCAAGTTCTCTTCTTCCATTTTCAAAGGCAGGAAGGAAACATTCCTCTGACCACTTTTCCATTATCATATCCTCTAACCACAAGTGGAAAAGATCCTCTGCTTTCAAGGACCCATGTAATCAGATTGGGCCCACTCAAATAATCCAGGATAATGTCCCCATCTCCAAGGCCTTAAACCTAAGTTACATCAACAAAGTCCCTTTTACTATGTGATCTGGTTTGGCTGTGTCCCCACACAAATCTCATCTTGAATTGTAGCTTCCATAATTCCCATGCGTCGTGGAAGGTATTCGGTGGGTGGTAACTGAATCATGGGGGTGGAGCTTTCCCATAAGGTTCTCAGGGTAATGAATAAGTCTGGAGATCCAATGGTTTTATAAATGAGAGTTCCCCTGCACACACTCTCTCTTACCTGCTGCTATGTAAGATGTGTCTTGCTTCCCCTACACTTTCCACCATAATTGTGAAGACTCCCCAGCCATGTGGAACTCTAAGTCCATTAAACCTCTTTCCTTTATAAATTACCCAGTTCTGGGTATGTCTTTACTAGCAGAGTGAAAAGAGACTAATATACCATGAAAAGTGATATATTCACAAGTTCTGGAGATTGAGATGTGGACATGGGGTAGGAAGGCAATATGTCACTGCACCCACTTATTGTACATTTTCATGTATTTTCTTAAAGAAACAGTAACATTTTTAATCGAGGACTGCTTCCTTAGGCCACACTGAGGTTGATATATTAAGTACAGTGCGTACGTGTGTATCTGTGTACATAAAACTGTAAATAGACATAAAAACATAAATCTTATTGTTTTTCTAAAATATGAAGAAGTCCAAAGTGTGAAACATTTCTTACTCCTAGAGTTTCAGACTGACCTGCATCCATCCTACTGGAACTTTCTCTTCTCTCCAGGTCAATCTCTGTCCATCCTCTTTAAAGGAGCAGTTGCTCTTTTTATATGTCAGATCCAAAAACACTGACTGGACTTTAAATATTGGTAGACAATGTAACTAAACATTGAAGAACATAAAACTGAAGTCTACTCTCTCTTGCCTTCTTTTAACTTCCTAGTTGAAGATGCCTGGTAAGTTGAAATTAGAACCCCTCTCAGGGCACGACCATTTATTTCTCTTTTTGACTTCTTTCCTGAACTGTGGCTAGGCTAGAGGGGATCCATACTGAAAATGTACATATAGAAACACAAGCCAAAAATATGTGCTCCAAATGACCTTTTACCAAACAGCCCTGTATTATGGATAATTGGCACCATCTCAAGCTATTAATATATTGGTATTCTGATTATCATTTGGCTGCTATTTCCTACATACATCTTCCCTGGGGACTCTTTACAGAGACAGAGGTGACTGGCAGGACAGGTGCAGGTATTTCTGGGACCTTAACCATACTACTATCAAAACCACACCTCTGTTCTTAATATACAATAAACAAGCACTAATATCAAGAAACTCACTTAAAAGTTCATGAAATGCACTTTCCACTCTGACAAAAAATATCTGAAATGTGATAAAGACATTTATCCTATGGGAAAATCCCAAATGAACATTTTTAGTTAGCTGGCAAAAAGGGGAAAAGTTACAGGTAATGGCATAATTTCTCATGCAACTTCCTGTGACATTATTGAGAATATATCTGCTATAGGCAGAAAAGCCTTTGTGGTTATTGAGGCCATAAAGAGGAGACCTTCAAAAGAGCATTAGCATTCATTAACAGTGTAGAACTCAGGATAATGCTCAATTATGGTTACATGATCCAACCCAATCTTGTGTTGAGCACAGCCTGGCCATAATAAATTGCAAAGTCTAACTATAAATAAGAACCACTTCGAAAAATAAGTTTTAAATTTTTTAAATTAAAAATTAAATATATTCCAACTTTCTGAAGGGAAAGGAACATGTTTTATTCATTCTTGTACACCTATGATCTTCATCATAGTATAAATGACCATTACTATATATCTACAAATTTTACTTTTGCTTAAACATGTTTACTTCATGGAGTAAATTAATGCAATGCCCCATGTGTGATGCACATAAAACAGACACACAAGACAGGACCCGTTCTCTAAGAAACAAACAAAAGCATGCTTATCAAAAGACGTCTAAGAAAACACTCCTAGTTTCTATCTACATCCGCCATCTCCTTTGTCTCCAAGAACTAGAAGTGGTTTAATTTCCACATATTTCATGAGGACCAGAAAAATCAGATCTATGTTTATTCTCAATTCTAAAGGCAGTTCTTATTGCACACTGTGTGCTCAAACATAAAAATACCAGGAAGAACTAGTGACTTCATTAGCTTTATCCTGAGGCTTGTGATGCAACTAATTTGTGATGTCCTGAAAACCAATTTCTGAATGACTACTTATTAGTTTTCCTGAGTTCTTCCGCACCATGCTTGTTCAGAGGGTACATGAATGTGTATGTCAAGAACCAAAAAAATAAAGGAAAAAAATCAATTTCAATTCCCAGAGAGTGTGATATTGGCATAGATCAGTGAACACCATCACTGTTTTATACCAAGATAACCTTGGAACTGAAAAAACTCTTGGAGGCAAGGTTCCAATTAGTTACCCTACCTAACAAATTAAACAGCAAAAGTACAAAAACCTTATACTCTAAACCAAAAGACAAGTGGTGGCACATTTGTGAAAATGGCCTAATAATCTCACCAACCTAAAGGCTCAAAAACTTTAAATCTATTATCGAAGGTTCCTGGTGCTTATATATATCAAAGATTCAGCCACCATTTAAATTTTTATGGGATGGATAATTTATTTATATAAAATTAAACAGATCCATAAAGTAAAAAGTGAGGTCATTGTCTATTTTGGTTCTCCAGTCCACACCATTTTACCTGCAAGGATGTACCAGAACTTTGTACGTATATAGAATCTGTCTCAGCCCACAATAATACCCAATTTTTAGGTTTTATTAGCCTTGTAATACAACAACAAGAGAAAGAGATTGATACATATTGTCTAGAACCAGGCTTAAGAAGGAAAACCTAGCAATACACACATAAGAACAAAGTACAAATTGATGAAGAATGGATATAACATAATATCTCACCCAGGGCCTTATTTGGGTCATGTAATATTCAGGGCACTTTAATCTTACATTGTTAAGTAGATAACAGAAGAAAAGCTTCTATGACAACAAAACCTCATGCTGTAAAGGCCTTTTTGTGTGTATGTTGGAGGCAGGGGCGACTTGGGGGATAACCTGAAGGTAAACTATAATACCATCTCAAAAGTTTACCCAAGTTTCTGCTAAAATATGTCCCAGTCCTCAGCCCTCAAGGACTGCTGTCTTTTAAAGTTCCAAAAGAGTTGAATTTTTAACAGATACCTTGCCAAAAGGAAGAGTCAAGATTGAGATCCAGGTTAACAACTAATGAAAGAAGATATATTGTATCTTCTGCACTCATTATAGACAATGTCTACAGAGGATTCATTCCCAGGAGTTAAAACTATAAAACAAGGTCAAATGTTAGCTATTCACCATGGCAAATGCAGATTTAAATAGCATTGTGTCAACTAGAACTCTATTAACTGGCACTTCTACATACCTATAAAACTGTGATAACTAATACAAAAACCTTAAACTGCATTGGAGTTGTAATTATAAATATTAGTTATCTATTGCTGCTGCAGAACAAATTACTCCAAAATTTAGCAGATTCCAACAATAAACATTTAATAATTCACAAGGCTTCTGTGGGTAAGGATTTCAGAAATATCTTAGCTGGTTGGTTCTGGCTCAGGGGCTCTCAAGAGGATATACAGTGTTACCCAGGACTGCAGTCATCTGAAAAGTTCCAGGGTTTGAGGACCCTCTACCAAGGTGGCTTCTTCGTACAACTGGTAAATTGGTGCTGTAGGCAGAAGGCCTCACTTCCTTGCCACATGAATCTCCACGGACTGCTTGAGTGTTCCCAAGACATGGCAGTTGGCACTTTCCAGAGTGTGTGATCTAACAGAGGAAGGTGGAAGCTGCAATATCTTTTATGACAGCCTTAGAAGTCATAATTCCTCAGAAGTCATACACCATCACTTCCATCATCTTCCATTGATCACACAGAATACACAGTGTGGGAGGGGACTTCACAAAGCATGAATAGCAATAGGCAAAGATCACTGGGGACCATCTCCGAGGCTGGCTGTTACAATCTTCAGATGAGCTTCCTAATGAAAGATTAATGCTCAACATACTTTTAGAACTATGTATTGTCCAATTTCCTGAAAAGTATTCTTACATATGATAATATGGTATTAATCATGACATCTTATAAGCTCTTTGAAGGAGATGCTCAAATGTGGACTCAAACTAATCTTGTGTTTTCTAACCCTGACTTCTTATATTTGCTCAGTTCTAACACATTTTTCACTTATCATTTTGTATACATTAGTTTACTGACTTGCCATTAAATGTTTGGTGTTTATATCATTTTAGCATCAATATTATCCATATTTAAATAATATTTAGATCCATATTATTTAAAAAGCAGATACTCTAGATCCTCAAAATCAGAGTGAGTTAGAATTTTCATAGTCAGAGAATAACAGAAAAGGATCTGAAGAGGTTACCTAACTTGTGGAAACTCAATGACGGATCCATTGAAATCCATCATATCATCATTCCTACTTTCATGTCCATTCAAAACTTTCCATAATAAAAATTTTTAAATAGGTATAATAATTCAATAATTCATTTTGAAGATAAGGACATCTCAACATGAAAGAAAATTACTTATGCAATGAAGCCCAGAATATTGGAGCACACAAAGAAAAATAAATTAAGAATGAAATATTACATCTTTTACCAAATGGCATCTTCTCATTAATAAGACTTCAAATGACTTCAAATGAAAAATATTCCACAATTTTCTTTAGCAAACCTGTAGTTTTAGGATTACATTGGGGTTTTAGTAGGAAGTCACAGCTTATAAATGAACAGCTCTGTAATACTAAAGCCAGCGATTCATGTTTGTCACATTTTGGTTGTTTTTATAACATATTACACTATAGCTAATCCTGATTTCAACTTTTGAATAAAAATTCTTGGATAACTTTCATACTACATATATAAAAAATAGGTTGAGATAAGCTTTTCTGGAAAGTCAAAAACGGAGTCTACCCTCACCCTTTACCTGCCCCCTGCAAAAAAGAGTATTTTTTAAATTTTTTATGTCCATAGGTTATTGGGGAACAGGTGGTGTTTGGTTACATGAGTAAGTTCTTCAGTGGTGATATGTGAGATTTTGGCGCACCCATCACCTGAGCAGTATACACCCCACCCTATTTGTAGTCTTATCCCTCACCCCCTTCCCACCCTTTCCCCCTGAGTCCCCAGGGTCCATTGTGTTATTCTTATGCCTTTGCATCCTCATAGCTTAGCTCCCACGTATGAATAAGAACATATAATGTTTAGTTTTGCATTCTTGAGCTACTTTACTTAGAATAATAGTTTCCAATCTCATCCAGGTCACTGAAATGCCATGAGTTCAAACAAAGAGCATTCTTATCTCTTAGGCACCTGGTCATTGTTTTTAGCTTGAGACTATAAGGAAAAGCTAAGGTAGAGAGGGGGAGAGGAAGAGACGAGATCACAGTCCCTACGTAAATAAGCACAATATTACAGTTTATATTCAGACTTTAAAAGAAAAATAAATCCAAACAGAAAATAACTGTGGCCTTGCTGTACATTTCAACATCAGCAGTATGGAACATCAATAACGATAGCAATTGATATCTAATGAATATTTGCTACATGCTGGGAACTCTCCTAAATATTATTCTCTCATTTAATCAACACAAAAATTATTCTCTACAACTATTTTAAAGATGGAGATACTGAGACTCAGGTTAAGAAGTTTACTCAAGATCACCTATATACATTAAGTGGAAGAGTAAGAATTCAAAGTCTCCTCTAGAAGCTACATCTTTAATTGCTGGGCAATACTGCCTTAAAATGGACCAAGACAATTAGGCAACCAGGGTGTTTGATACATCTTAATAAGGTGGCATGAGATTGTATTCAATAACAGATGCTTCTTTTGATCGAGGGAAAAAATTCCCAAGGGATATGATTTTATGGTCATATTGGCAGTATTAGTGTATAAAAGTACCATTAATTCTTCAATGCTATGTCTACAAACCTACCAAAGGCCACCAAGGAAGGATGGGGACTTAGATCTTTTCCAATAGAGAAAAATGAGAGCTGGCCATAAGACCCAAAGTTCTATTAATATGGTTAAATAGATCAAATATAAAGATATACAAATCAAGATGAAAGAAATAATACTTAAGGTTTAAACCTTCCTGGCTATACCTGAAACTATAAATCACTTCTTGTCAAAACACTGACTTTCTATTCTCAAGAAAGTTTTTGCTGTATGTTACCAGCAGTGCTTCCAGATCTTGAAGTCTCTAGGTCCTCATTATCTGACGTAGTTAAAATGTGCACAATTGTTATGAAAATGTTGCATAGATTAGCAAAAAATGTCATATACAAGCATTGCACAATCTAATGATGTGAACAAGCAGCTTTTAAAGTCTTTGCAGGGACCAGACTTATTTCTTCTGAACACTGTGAAATCATTCTAAAATAAGAGAATAGTAAATACATATAATTTTAAAAATCTGGAGTTTAACAAGGCCATTGGGTTACATAACCAACTTTAATGATGCTTTAAATTCAGAATCTGTGATATTGCAATGTTCGACCTGAGACTTCATCTGGGACACAGAAGGATGATGACCTATGGAAACATCAGCACCAGAGGCTCATATCAGATACTATAGCTGACAGTCAGACTTGGGAGAAAAACTGAAGTCTGTGCAGAAACATAGCTCTGGGGATTTTTCCCATCCTGAGGTCCATTTAACCTTCCAGAAACTCACTTTTGTTTACAAAATGGGAGAAGGGAAAGAAGTCGTAAATGGTTAAAGTGGGAGAAATGTGTTCCTCACTTGCATTCATATAAGTAAAAGGGTAATATCTGCTGGATTTATTATGTATATTATGTGATTCATCCTTGAGCATCTACTGCCTTTATCCATAGAACATAGAGAGTAATATATTAGCCTTCTGAATGGAAGAAAAACTATATCATTACCCGTCCATCAATAATCCAAGGAAAGATCTCCAGTCTATTCAGAAGTCTTTTCTGCTTTCTCTGAGTGTGTCATTTAGTATCCATTACTGCTACATATGTGCACCTATGTGTCTGTGTCATATATGCATATGTTTGAGAATTCATAACAGGAAAGATTATGCTCATTGTTTTCTTGAGAAAAAAAAGCTAAGTGACATCTGTTAATAAAGAGGCCATCAAAAGAATAACTGAGACAGTAAGAAGTAGGAACCTACTAACCCTGGCCTCCTGGCTTCTGCTTCCATCCACAGCTCCCTGAATCTCAACATTCCTGAAGTTGGCACGACCTCTCATGTCTGATTTTCATCCTAATGATTCCTGCTACAGACAAAGTCACACATGCACACTTTTCTATAAGTTATTTCCTATTAAAAAGATAGCATTGAACCTCTGTTTTCTGTGAATTTGCCCCTCAAATACAGCAGGTCCTGGAACGACATCATTTCAGTCAACATCATTTCCTTATAACATTGCCAAAATGTTGATCCCCAGCTGGGTCCACTGTCTGGGTGGAGTTTGCATTCTCACCATGCTGTGTGGATTTACTCCAGGTACTTCTGCTTCCTGCCACGTCTCAGAGATGTGCATGGTAGGTGAATGGGAGCATGTAAATGGTCCTGGTCTGACTGTGGGCACGTGTGAATGTGTCCTGCAAAAGATGGTGTCCTGTCTAGGGCTGGTTACCACCTTGTGCCCTGAGCTACTGGGTTAGGCTCCAGCCACCTATGACCCTGAACTAAAATAACTGGGTAAATATTGATCTAGTTTTTAGTCATCTTTCTTAAATGTATATGTAGCTTACGTTTATTTGAATGCTCAGTATTAAAGTGTTTTTGAGAAGTTTGGTGATGTTTTTGTGACCAGAAATATACCATGGGAACTTAAGTCTTGTTTCTACCAATTAGACCGTGATAAAATTATTTCATTACACTTCACTTTGCCTAAAGTTGCAGTTTCCAAGAACCTACCAAATAAGTTAAGTGAGGACTTACTGTAAATGAAGAGCAAAGGGACATTGCAAAACAAGGCCTGGGATGTGTAGTTCTGACTAAAGTCAAAAAGTTAACATTCATCTATACAAAAAAGCCAGTACACTCAATCTTTTCACATCAAGTCTGAGTGCTAACAAAGTATGACCATACCTCAGCTTGCACCCAGAACAACCACTTCCCGTTGCCATGGGTTACAAGATGAGTCACTTGGAGTCCTCCAGACAACTTGAGAGATAGAGTAATTTCAGAATTAAGAAAATATATTCTTGGTAATTAGCAGTGGTCAGCAATTCAGTCCATTAAAATATTCAATCAGAAATATTTGCTAATCTCTCTGTATAAAAATATGACTTGTTAAGTAAACTTGAGGGATTTTTTCCCCATTATAAAAAATAGCTCATCATTGCCAACCTTTCATTAAATGATCCATGCACAGAAGAAATCACAAGGTGGAAAACAGTTTCAGGATAAATGTACTATAAATAAGAGAAATTTATAGCTTGTTGCGAATATGCCTTTTAACTTCAAATCACATGACACTTAATTACAACAGACTTTCTTAAATCCTTCACACACATACACACACATAAAGAGAGTCACACCAAAATATAAGTGACCAAAAGGGCATGACATCTCAAACCAAGAACAAGAGAAAATGAACATTATATTGCACCTGCAATTAATTGTGCATTCGAATTCCAGCCAACCAGCCAAGGGCATCTTGTAAATGTGTCATGAAAAACCCACCCACCCAGGAAACAGCAAAATTGGAAGTCAGATAAAAACAATAATGTAGGACCATTACTACTATCACTGTTCACCAGAAAGAAAATATTAGAAGAAAACCATGCTATTTGGATTTCACTTGTAAGGGAATTTTGAATCTTTTGTAAATATTCATCTGAACTGGATAAATATGATCTTGGGTATAAACAGTATTAGGTGAAGAATTAAGAAAATAATACATTTTCAGTGTACAGCCTTTAAATTGGCTAAAAACAAAGACAACAATAGTGTGGACTGGCATGCCAATAATTACTTCTCTTGGTTTACATATATTTTCTATTATATCAGTAGTTTCCCTTCTGCCTGATCTATTTTCTGCCCTAAGATCCTTTATCCTATATTAATAGTTGAATTTAAAATACAAATGTGCAGACAAAGGAAAAGAGGCAAACAGAGCTCTCTCAAATTGAGACTTTTTTCCTATAAAAACTATATGCACTTCTAAAACCGAGTGGAAGAAAAACATTGATTAGAATCATTTTCCCAAGTGAAATATTTTGATCTCAGGAAAACTTGAGCAAAACAACTAGATTTTTAAAAATCAAATAACCAGAAATAAAATTTTGGTGGACAAATGAAAGGCATCCTGTTTTTGCCTTTGTTTTCATATGATACAGACATGTTTCAAAGAAAAAATATATATAACCATAGTAAGAAAAGTGCCTCAACATAAACAAGGGAGAATAGATTCTAAAGTAGAGTGGATCGTTTTTAAGAAGTACTGATTTATACTTACCTAGCTGTACCCATGCTAAGAACCAAAAACAAACTAAAAGCCTGGTTTCATTGTATTTTCTTGTTTCCCGGACTGAAGTCTGAATCTTGCTATTTCACACAAGAGTTGCTCTGCCTTTATTCTTTGGCAAGGTCTGCCTGGCTCTCCAGTTCTCTTAGCACCCTGTACCAGAGGTTGGCACTCCAGCCAGCTAGGACTTTGGAAGCAAGCATCTGAACCTTAATTATGACCCACTGGTTCCACTGGCTGGGTAATGCAAACGTGAGTGACGTTCAAAGAGGAGATCATTAAGATAATAGAAGTTGCATGTTCCTCAAAAACTAGAGGACAAGAACCTGTCTCCCAACTTTCCTAAAATTAAATGTCAAAGAGGGGGAAGAGTATATCAATAATTTAAGAGGGAAGTTTATCTAAAATAAGGCTATTTTTTCAAAGCTACATTTATTTATACCCACTGCTTATATGGATTTAAAACATATGCAGCCCTTACAATACATGTCATACTTGGAGCACGGAAGCTAGCTGCAGAACGGATTCTGACATACAGGCGCCTAGCTTAGAATGCATTTCTGCAGAATTCAGGGAAATCAATAGACTCAGGAAACAAATATGTTGATGGATGAGGACGGGTCTGAAAAGGACCAGGTTGAAGTGGCCACGCTGCAGGTTTCACAGCTATTCCATGTTGGCAGAACGATAGGGTTGCAAAGGATCCCCCTTTCTTTAAAGGGGAAAGAGAAAAAAAGGAAATGAGGGAAGAAAAAAATAGGAAATGGAATGAAGCTAGTGGTGAGTAAAGGAAGGAAGAAATGAGGACGGGGAAAGAGAAAGAGAGAAACCCGAAGAGGGGCGGGGGAGCGGTAAGGAGAGCTATGATGTATGGACGCTCATCAGCCACCATCCGAGCGCTCCATCACCCCCAAGCCTGCATCCCTCGCTCACTCGTCTGGAGACCTCGGGTTCCGCCGCCCCGGCGCTGACAGCCCTCCCCGTGACCCCGGCGCTGGCCACGCCGAGATGCCCAAACTGGCCCACCGCAGCCAGCCCATCTGAACCCGCCACTCCCAGGACCGCGCTGGCCACCCCCGCCCCCGACGTCCCCCGCGCCCCCATCACTAGTGTCAGGGGAAAAGCCGAGAGGAGTGCAGCGAAGAGGAAAAAAAATAAGGGGAGGGGGCGGGGGAGACGACCAAGAACAATTTTTTAAAATAATCTGATCATGGGTCCTGGAAAAGCAGCAGGGAGGAGACCCGTGGCAGGCACCTGGAAACGAACACGCTGTTGCAAATACCCGGGGCTCTGTTGGGCTGGGCGATTTTCCACAAAAGGAACTTTGCAAGGAGCGCAGCGGTTTGCAATGGAAGAGGAGATAGCAGCGTTACCTGGCCGAGGTCTTGCCGGCGGGCCGCGGAAATCCTCAGGTTTGCGAAATTGAGCCACTTGATCAGGTTACTATGGAAATCATCTTAAGGAGATGGAGAAAAAAAAAGAAAAGACAACCCAGGCACATTCTTGTTACCCAGAAAGAAACTGGTCGGGCCGCTGAGAGCGGGCGCGGGACCGGGCGCGGCGCCTCTCCCGGCCCGGCTCGCTCTTTCTTCCCTCCTCGGCCGGGCCGCGCCTCCCCGCCCCGCGCCGCGCCGCCGCCGCCGCCGCCGCCGTGCAGCCCGCGGGCCGAGCCGAGCTCTCCGCGGCGCGCAGCCGGGAGCGAAAGCGCGAGCTCGCTCGCAGCCTCCAGCCGGCCTGGGCGGCGAGTGGCGCTGTTTCCCAGCCGCGCAGCTGGAATTTAAAGAGACAGGCGCGTCGCGGGGTCTGGGCCCTTGCCCGGGAGAGGAGCCCACCGTAGGCCCACCGTCTCGGACCCGCGCGGGATGGACGGAGCGGGCCCTGCGAGAAAAGTTTCCTGCGGGGACGGCAGGAGGAGCGCCTGAGAACCAGCCTCAGCTTCCTCTCCCGAATGCAGAACGCAGGCTGCAAGGAGAGAGTAAGAGGGATTTTTTTTTCCTCCCTTGGAGACTCAGGGGGAAATGATTTGTATGCTCAACAAGTCTCGCACCTATTTTCAGCTGCTCTAGTTTCCGTCCTTGTGCACCGACTTTTTTCATTCCAAACACACCTACAAAAGGGGGATGGGTGAGGGTCATTCTTCATTTTATGTCCCCCTAAGCGGAGAGGCATGGGTTTGGAAGAAGGTGGTAGCGGGAAATCTTTTGGAATTTTTTCCCTCTTCCTCTCTCAGCCAAAGAAGCGTCTCCTTTTCTTTCCCCCAACTCCGAATCCTGGAGGACAGACTTGAAGGTCTATTCCAACCTCTACTCCAGAGGAATCCACAGGCTAACCTGCTCGCCTACCTGCACCCTTTCTCTGCAGCTAGAAAGGCAGGTCGGTTTCTGTTGCTGAGAATAAACAAGATCTAGCAGAAAGAAGAGTCTAGCCTGGCCCTTTTCTATTCCTAGCTGAAAAACAGCTTTCAGGGGACAGATCTCTCACTGTTTCACTGTTACAAATAAGACTCCGATCTCTCTGCGACACACAGCCCAACGAGGATGTGCTGACCAATACATGTGGTTTGAGACCACCGCGTATTTGGAGAACCAGAGAAATTATGATGCAATCCATTTATTTTTCTGTCCTAACCATCACCTTTCATGTATTATATTACTAAACAGTCTCTGAGGTACTTGTTCAACTCAAATCCCTCCCCTGGAGGAGAGGTAGTAAGGGGAGTCTCCTAATGGTCTTGTCTACATCAACCAAACTGATTCCACAGTCACTCTGGCATACAGTAGTAGACGCTCCATAGATATGGATGGCTTTATCAGAAAAAAGTCAATCTATATTACCAACACCTTGTGGGCAGGATTCATAGAGTATTCTGTGTTCTATTTTAGACTATACATTTTTATGAGCCCTACACATAGGAAGGATGCTACATTCTAACTCAAGTATCTTCAGCTTCTTTCCTATATCTCCCTACCAACTTAAACTCCACTCCTGTCACCTCCTCCATGCTTCCTTCACATTGCTTTTCTACCTTGCTTCCAGAGTAAGCCTTCCAAATAAATATTATGAGCCTTATCTAAAATCTTTCTATACATCCCCACTTCCTTCAGGAAAATGACCACATTTCTTGTTATGGCATAGAACAGTTGCTTAGCCCCTTTGTGCCACCATTACAAAATATCTGAGACTGGTTAACTTATAAACAACAGGAACTTATATCTCACAATTCTGGAGGCTGAGAAGTCCAAGACCAAGATGCTGGCAGGTTCTGTTTCTGATGAGAGCTCAGTCCCTGCTTCCAAAACTGTGTCTTCACATGGACAAAAGGCAAAAGGGCCAAATGCTTCATGAAGCCTCTTTTGTAAGACTCTTAATCCCATTTATAAGAAAGGAAGCCTCATGATCTGATCAGCTCCCAAGGATCCCTCCTCTTAATACTATTGCATTGGAGATTGTTTCTACATGAATTTTGGAAGGACACAAATATTCAAACCATAGCAAAGAATGTTTCTCAAACTTTATCATACATTGCAATCACCTGTACGACTTTTTTTAAAAGATTTGTATGCCTCCTGCCCAACTTTTCTCATTCAGTGGGTCTAGTCCAGGGTGATGTATAAGAATTTGTATTTCTAACAAGATCCCAAATGACACTCATGCTACTGGACTGGGAATCACACTGTGAGAAGCATTGGCATAGATCTGTTGTGATCTAGCCCCTGTCTACTCCTGCTTCATCCCTCATACCTGTCCCACAGTTCCCAAGCAGGTCAAACTTGTTAACCTATGCCAAGCTTTCTCATACAGCACCAGTTCACCCCACCTGTACATATGCTGTTCTCCACCAAGAATTCTCTCACATTCGCTACCCAACTCTTCTCCACATCCCACCCTACCACATCCCGGTAACACCTGCTCAACCCCTAAGACTAAACTCCTTCGGGATGCCTCCCCAAACACTCTCAGATCCTACAACAAAGTTTAGATGCATTTCTTTGTGCTGCCTCTATACCCATTTTTCACACATTAGGTATAATAATTGTACATTTATTTGTCTGCTTCCTCATTAGACTGTATGTACTGGGGGAAAGGATGGCGACTTATTTATCCATGCATTCCCAAGGGCCTGGCACACTGGCTGAGACTTTGTAGAAGCTCTGTATATGTTGAGGCAGGCAGGGGAGAGAAAGAGAATGAGAGAGGGAGAAGAGAAACAAGGTTTTTGGTTGTTGATGGTTGTGCTGATGATCAAAGACAAAGTTCATGATAGTATTAGAAAGGACAGAGATAGAAAGGAGAATTAATATTTTGAACTCCTTGTACTGTATGTATCAGGTACTGGGTTAAATGCTTTGCATGTTACCACATCTATTCCTCAAAAACACCCTTGCAAGACAAATATTATATTACATATGGGAAATGTAAGCCTTGGAAAAGTGAAGTCGCTTGCTCAACATCACACAGCTGTACATCCCCATTTCCTTGGAGAACCGAGGAAGGGATGATTTGTTTGCTTCACTATATGCAGCACAAAAGCAGTTATCCACAGGTATAAATAAGTTGTATGTATACTGTAAATATTCATGAGTATTTTGTTGCTTTGGTAAATATTACTTGAGCTCTCACCACCCCTCTTCTGGAAGGGGTCCACCTCACAGCCTAGGGTAGGAACCTCTAAAGCTTTATTGTGGCTTCCCTGACTCAGCAGTCCACTGAAATACAGTCTCCTTGGCTGATGTGGGGGCTTCTATGGCCTCTGACTGTCATTTCTGTACAGTCCTGCTCTACTCTTGTGCCATACTCTTAGTGCTGTGTAAATTTGTAAAACAGTCAACCAAAGCAGACAAGTATAGTGATCCGTTATGGTGATGGGGCCAGAGTCCTTTACTTGTCTATATGTCTGCTCTGGTACATTTTACTATAACAGAGATAACCATTGACTGGCAAGAAAATGTGTGAATAAATTAAAGTATGATTGACGAAATTATTTGCGCTCCCTTTGGATATTTTTCCAAACAAAAAATATATTTTGAATAAAAAATGAGTGTGTTAGAAAGTAAATAGATTTTATGGCCATTTAGGTTAAGGCTTTAATTCAAAAGTAAGATAATTTGCTATAAATATACCATCTCTTAGAGCTAATGATATCAGCTCAAGATAAACTTAGACCCTGTATAATGTCTATAGATTTAATCAGTATAGGAATGTTTGTTTTCTTTGAATCCTGTGTCCTTTACATAGGATTATACTAAAACATGAAATTCTCATAACTGGAAGGTATATTTAGGGCAAGGTTCTTCACTTTAGCTGCATATTACAATCGCTTGGGGAGTTCTCAAAAATCTCAATGCCCAAGTTACACCTCAAACCAATTATATCAGAATCTCTAGGATTTAAGATCCAGGCAACAAGGTTTTTAAAGCCTTCCACGTGGTTCTAATGAGAAAACAGGATTGATTGAGGACCACTTCTTTTGAGATGAACTTCAGTGGAATTCAGACCTGGCTGCTGATTAGAATCACCTGAAACATTTTAAAGATTCTCATGCCTACACCCACCTACAGAGAATCTGATTTATTTGGTCTAGGGTGGGGCCAGGTCCTCACAACGCTTAAAATCAACCCCAGGTGATTCTAATTTGAGGTAAGTTTGAAAATAACTTTTGTAGAACAGTGGTTCTCAAAGTGGAGTCCCCAGAATTGTAACATTAACATCACCTGGTAACTCATTAGAACTGCACTCCTGACGCCCACATGGTGGCTCAGTCCTGTAATCCCAGCACTGTAAGAGGCCAAGGCGAGCAGATCTCTTGAGCCCAGGAATTTGACACCAGCCTGGGAAACATGATGAAACCTCAGCTCTACTAAAAATACAAAAAATTAGCCGGACGTGGTAGCACGCACCTTAGTCCCAGCTACTTGGAAGGCTGGGCTGGGAGGATTGCTTGAGTCCAGGAGGCGGAGGTTACAGTGAGCTGAGATCATGCCTAGCGATAGCTTGAGACCCTGCTCAAAATAAAGAAATGCACTCCAGATCTCCTGAATGGGAAACACTGCAGGTAGCGTCCAGCAATCCACATTTCAACAAGTCTTCTGGCTGATTCCGATGCACGTGAAAGTTTGGGAGTCACTGCCTCGCCATGTGGTATTAGTGACATTATTCCCCTTTATATAATGAGAACCCCACATTATCTTCAGCAAACATCTGTCAAGCTCCTACTATGGAAGTTCCAACAATTATTTCTAACAAGTTTCCAGATGGTGCTGCTGCATGTCCAGAGACCATAGTTTGAGGACCACTGTCCTATTACGTACCAGTTATTTTGTTTTCAAAAGGAACCTATTCCAACATAATACCAATGTAGTGTGGCTCCATCAAGAAAACAACTTAGAAAAGTCTTGAATTCTTAGAAAATTCTTTTCCCTAAAAAATTATGGAAAAATTGCATGTAGTTTTTTTTTTTTTTTTTTTTTTTTTTTTTTTTTTTTTTTAATATTAGTATTTTATTTTTAAGAAAAAAAAAAAAAAAAGTGGAGTAGAAAAAGAAAAAGATGTGGGG